>CAXKVT010000294.1:22500-27500 GCA_964058875.1 Carex rostrata | reverse complement strand
CCAATGAACCGTGTTTCGCCGGCTTTACGGCTGGGGATTTCAACCCGCTCGGTCTCTGCGGGGCGCCTCCACGCTTAGGCGCCCCAATGAACCGTGTTTCGCCGGCTTTACGGCTGGGGATTTCAACCCGCGCGGCTACCCGCATCGGCCTTACGGGCGAAACTCCACGCGGAGTCACCCTGCCCGACCGCTTTTCGCCGGCTTTACGGCTGGGGATTTCAACCCGCATCGGTCTTACGGGCGCCTCCACGCTTAGACGCCCTGCCCCACCGTGTTTCGCCGGCTCTACGGCTGGGGATTTCAACCCGCGTGGTCCGTGTTTTTCGGTAACATATTCGTGTTCCTTGCCCCCGACGGGCCGTGTTTTTCGGTAACAAAATCGTGTCTTTTGTCCCCGCTGCACCGTGTTTTTTGCCCCGCTCAACCGTGTTTTTTGCCCCCGCTCAACCGTGCTTACTGCCCCCGCTCAACCGTGTTTTTTCGGTAACATAATCGTGTCTTCGGGTAACATAATCTTGTTTTTCGGGCCATTTTACACCGACGGAGGCACCCACAGGGGCCATGTACACCCCGCTTGGCATGTACATGAGGGGCTGCCTCTTCCAAAAATCCTTCCCCCCTATAGGGGAATATGCATTTTGGGTCTCCAGCCACGCCCAGGGTTACCACCCCCTGGAAATCCCCCAGGTTTACCCCCCATTTTATGTGGATGCATAGATTCAGACCGCCCTGCTCCACCGCTTTTGGCCATTTTTGCCCAACGTTAGCCGCTTCGGCGTGCCGCTGGACTGTTTTCGGGTCACTTTTCCCCAACGTTAGCCGCTTCCGCTTGCCGCTGGGCTGTTTTCGGGCCATTTTTCCCCAACACTTGGCCGTATCCGCTTAGTTTTCCCCAACGCGTGGCCGCATCCGCTTAGTTTTCCCCCGCTGAACTGTTTTCGGGTCACTTTTGCCCAACGTTAGCCGCTTCCGCTTGCCGCTGGGCTGTTTTCGAGCCATTTTTCCCCAACACTTGGCCGTATCCGCTTAGTTTTCCCCAACGCGTGGCCGCATCCGCTTAGTTTTCCCCCGCTGAACTGTTTTCGGGTCAGTTTTGCCCAACGTTAGCCGCTACCGCTTGCCGCTGGACTGTTTTCGGGCCAATTTCCACCGACTCTTGGCCGTATCCGCTTAGTTTTCCCCAACGCGTGGCCGCATCCGCTTAGTTTTCCCCCGCTGAACTGTTTTCGGGTCACTTTTGCCCAACGTTAGCCGCTTCCGCTTGCCGCTGGACTGTTTTCGGGCCAATTTCCACCGACTCTTGGCCGTATCCGCTTAGTTTTCCCCAACGCGTGGCCGCATCCGCTTAGTTTTCCCCCGCTGAACTGTTTTCGGGTCAGTTTTGCCCAACGTTAGCCGCTTCCGCTTGCCGCTGGACTGTTTTCGGGCCAATTTCCACCGACTCTTGGCCGTATCCGCTTAGTTTTCCCCAACGCGTGGCCGCATCCGCTTAGTTTTCCCCCGCTGATCCATTTTCGGGTCACTTTTGCCCAACGTTAGCCGCTTCCGCTTGCCGCTGGGCTGTTTTCGGGCCAATTTCCACCGACACTTGGCCGCATCCGCTTAGTTTTCCCCAACGCGTGGCCGCATCCGCTTAGTTTTCCCCCGCTTAACTGTTTTCGGGTCACTTTTCCCCAACGTTAGCCGCTTCCGCTTGCCGATGGGCTGTTTTCGGGCCATTTTTCCCCAACACTAGGCCGTATCCGCTTAGTTTTCCCCAACGCGTGGCCGCATCCGCTTAGTTTTCCCCCGCTGAACTGTTTTCGGGTCACTTTTGCCCAACGTTAGCCGCTTCCGCTTGCCGCTGGACTGTTTTCGGGCCAATTTCCACCGACTCTGGGCCGGATCCGCTTAGTTTTCCCCAACGCTTGGCTGCATCCGCTTAATTTTCCCCAGCTGAACTGTTTTCGGGTCACTTTGTCCCAACGTTAGCCGTTTCCGCTTGCCGCTGGACTGTTTTCGGGCCATTTTCCACCGACTCTTGGCCGTATCCGCTTGGTTTTCCCCAACGCTTGGCTGCTTCCGCTTAATTTCCCCCAGCTGAACTGTTTTCGGGTCACTTTTGCCCAACGTTAGCCGTTTCCGCTTGCCGCTGGACTGTTTTCGGGCCATTTTTCACCGTCACTTGGCCGTATCCGCTTAGTTTTCGCCAACAATTGGCTGCATCCGCTTAATTTTCCAAGCTATACTGCTTTCGGGTCAGTTTTGCCCAACGTTAGCCGCTTCCGCTTGCCGCTGGGCTGTTTTCGGGCCATTTTCCACCCACGCTGGCACCGACGGGGCCATGTACACCCACGCGCGTGTACATGAGGGGGCACCCATTTTTGAAAACCTTGCCCCCCTATAGGGGAATATGCATTTTGAGGCTCTAGCCACGCCCAGGGTTACCACCCCCTGAAAATCCCCCAAGTCAAAATCACCCATGTAAAATATTCAAAAAAATCTCAAAAAATCACAAAAAATTTATAAAATCAAATAAATTCAAAAAAAAAAAAAAAATTTCAAAAATTCAAAAAAAATTCAAAAAATTCAAAAAAATTCAAAAAAATTCAAAAATTTCAAAAATTCAAAAAAAGTCCAAAAACCCAAAAAAACTTCAAAAATTTCAAAAATTCAAAAAAATTTCAAAAAAAATTTCAAAAATTTGCCCCGCTGAACTGTTTTCGGGTCACTTTTGCCCAACGTTAGCCGCTTCCGCTTGCCGCTGGACTGTTTTCGGGCCAATTTCCACAGACTCTTGGCCGTATCCGCTTAGTTTTCCCCAACGCGTGGCCGCATCCGCTTAGTTTTCCCCCGCTGAACTGTTTTCGGGTCACTTTTGCCCAACGTTAGCCGCTTCCGCTTGCCGCTGGGCTGTTTTCGGGCCAATTTCCACCGACACTTGGCCGCATCCGCTTAGTTTTCCCCAACGCGTGCCCGCATCCGCTTAGTTTTCCCCCGCTTAACTGTTTTCGGGTCACTTTTCCCCAACGTTAGCCGCTTCCGCTTGCCGCTGGGCTGTTTTCGGGCCATTTTTCCCCAACACTTGGCCGTATCCGCTTAGTTTTCCCCAACGCGTGGCCGCATCCGCTTAGTTTTCCCCCGCTGAACTGTTTTCGGGTCACTTTTGCCCAACGTTAGCCGCTTCCGCTTGCCGCTGGACTGTTTTCGGGCCAATTTCCACCGACTCTGGGCCGGATCCGCTTAGTTTTCCCCAACGCTTGGCTGCATCCGCTTAATTTTCCCCAGCTGAACTGTTTTCGGGTCACTTTGTCCCAACGTTAGCCGTTTCCGCTTGCCGCTGGACTGTTTTCGGGCCATTTTCCACCGACTCTTGGCCGTATCCGCTTGGTTTTGCCCAACGCTTGGCTGCTTCCGCTTAATTTCCCCCAGCTGAACTGTTTTCGGGTCACTTTTGCCCAACGTTAGCCGTTTCCGCTTGCCGCTGGACTGTTTTCGGGCCATTTTTCACCGTCACTTGGCCGTATCCGCTTAGTTTTCGCCAACAATTGGCTGCATCCGCTTAATTTTCCAAGCTATACTGCTTTCGGGTCAGTTTTGCCCAACGTTAGCCGCTTCCGCTTGCCGCTGGGCTGTTTTCGGGCCATTTTCCACCCACGCTGGCACCGACGGGGCCATGTACACCCACGCGCGTGTACATGAGGGGGCACCCATTTTTGAAAACCTTGCCCCCCTATAGGGGAATATGCATTTTGAGGCTCTAGCCACGCCCAGGGTTACCACCCCCTGAAAATCCCCCAAGTCGAAATCACCCATGTAAAATATTCAAAAAAATCTCAAAAAATCACAAAATTTATAAAATCAAATAAATTCAAAAAAAATTCAAAAATTCAAAAATTCAAAAAAAATTCAAAAAATTCAAAAAAATTCAAAAAAATTCAAAAAATTCAAAAATTCAAAAAAAGTCCAAAAACCCAAAAAAACTTCAAAAATTTCAAAAATTCAAAAAAATTTCAAAATTTCAAAAAAAATTTCAAAAATTTGCCCCGCTGAACTGTTTTCGGGTGACTTTTGCCCAACGTTAGCCGCTTCCGCTTGCCGCTGGACTGTTTTCGGGCCTATTTCCACCGACTCTTGGCCGTATCCGCTTAGTTTTCCCCAACGCGTGGCCGCATCCGCTTAGTTTTCCCCCGCTTAACTGTTTTCGGGTCACTTTTCCACAACGTTAGCCGCTTCCGCTTGCCGCTGGGCTGTTTTCGGGCCAATTTCCACCGACTCTTGGCCGGATCCGCTTAATTTTCCCCAACGCGTGGCCGCATCCGCTTAGTTTTCCCCCGCTGAACTGTTTTCGGGTCACTTTTTCCCAACGTTAGCCGCTTCCGCTTGCCGCTGGACTGTTTTCGGGCCAATTTCCACCGACTCTGGGCCAGATCCGCTTTGTTTTCCCCAACGCGTGGCCGCATCCGCTTAGTTTTCCCCCGCTTAACTGTTTTCGTGTCACTTTTCCCCAACGTTAGCCGCTTCCGCTTGCCGCTGGGCTGTTTTCGGGCCAATTTCCACCGACTCTTGGCCGGATCCGCTTAATTTTCCCCAGCTGAACTGTTTTCGGGTCATTTTAGCCCGACGGGGGCACCGACGGGACTGTTTTCGGGCCATTTTGCACCGACGCTTGGCCGCATGCGCTCAGTTTTGGGGCCATTTTTCACTGACGGCTGGCCGCATCCGCTTAGTTGCCCCCGCTTTGCTGATTTTTGCGCCGTTTTTTTTGTTGAACTTCAGGTTTCAAACTTCCAATTTTTTTTCCAAACTGCAGATTTCATATTTTATATTTTTAATAAATTTGAACTTTTTCAAAATATCAAAAAAGTATTGCCTACATCCATAATTTGGATCGCGTACAATCCGGAAGTTTGAGAAATGGTCCACACCGGGTGTGAACCATCCAATCCGAAAAAAGTGGGAATTTTTACAAGCCGGAAAAACTGGAGTTTCAATGGCTCTTTGGACGGTTGTAATTCATT
>CAXKVT010000294.1:7500-12500 GCA_964058875.1 Carex rostrata | reverse complement strand
GCTGCCTCTTCCAAAAATCCTTCCCCCCTATAGGGGAATATGCATTTTGGGTCTCCAGCCACGCCCAGGGTTACCACCCCCTGGAAATCCCCCAGGTTTACCCCCCATTTTATGTGGATGCATAGATTCAGACCGCCCTGCTCCACCGCTTTTGGCCATTTTTGCCCAACGTTAGCCGCTTCGGCGTGCCGCTGGACTGTTTTCGGGCCTTTTTCACCGACGCTTGGCCGTATCCGCTTAGTTTTCCCCAACGCGTGGCCGCATCCGCTTAGTTTTCCCCCGCTGGACTGTTTTCGGGTCACTTTTGCCCAACGTTAGCGGCTTCCGCTTGCCGCTGGGCTGTTTTCGGGCCATTTTTCCCCCACACTTGGCCGTATCCGCTTAGTTTTCCCCAACGCGTGGCCGCATCCGCTTAGTTTTCCCCCGCTGAACTGTTTTCGGGTCACTTTTGCCCAACGTTAGCCGCTTCCGCTTGCCGCTGGGCTGTTTTCGAGCCATTTTTCCCCAACACTTGGCCGTATCCGCTTAGTTTTCCCCAACGCGTGGCCGCATCCGCTTAGTTTTCCCCCGCTGAACTGTTTTCGGGTCAGTTTTGCCCAACGTTAGCCGCTACCGCTTGCCGCTGGACTGTTTTCGGGCCAATTTCCACCGACTCTTGGCCGTATCCGCTTAGTTTTCCCCAACGCGTGGCCGCATCCGCTTAGTTTTCCCCCGCTGAACTGTTTTCGGGTCACTTTTGCCCAACGTTAGCCGCTTCCGCTTGCCGCTGGACTGTTTTCGGGCCAATTTCCACCGACTCTTGGCCGTATCCGCTTAGTTTTCCCCAACGCGTGGCCGCATCCGCTTAGTTTTCCCCCGCTGAACTGTTTTCGGGTCAGTTTTGCCCAACGTTAGCCGCTTCCGCTTGCCGCTGGACTGTTTTCGGGCCAATTTCCACCGACTCTTGGCCGTATCCGCTTAGTTTTCCCCAACGCGTGGCCGCATCCGCTTAGTTTTCCCCCGCTGATCCATTTTCGGGTCACTTTTGCCCAACGTTAGCCGCTTCCGCTTGCCGCTGGGCTGTTTTCGGGCCAATTTCCACCGACACTTGGCCGCATCCGCTTAGTTTTCCCCAACGCGTGGCCGCATCCGCTTAGTTTTCCCCCGCTTAACTGTTTTCGGGTCACTTTTCCCCAACGTTAGCCGCTTCCGCTTGCCGCTGGGCTGTTTTCGGGCCATTTTTCCCCAACACTAGGCCGTATCCGCTTAGTTTTCCCCAACGCGTGGCCGCATCCGCTTAGTTTTCCCCCGCTGAACTGTTTTCGGGTCACTTTTGCCCAACGTTAGCCGCTTCCGCTTGCCGCTGGACTGTTTTCGGGCCAATTTCCACCGACTCTGGGCCGGATCCGCTTAGTTTTCCCCAACGCTTGGCTGCATCCGCTTAATTTTCCCCAGCTGAACTGTTTTCGGGTCACTTTGTCCCAACGTTAGCCGTTTCCGCTTGCCGCTGGACTGTTTTCGGGCCATTTTCCACCGACTCTTGGCCGTATCCGCTTGGTTTTCCCCAACGCTTGGCTGCTTCCGCTTAATTTCCCCCAGCTGAACTGTTTTCGGGTCACTTTTGCCCAACGTTAGCCGTTTCCGCTTGCCGCTGGACTGTTTTCGGGCCATTTTTCACCGACACTTGGCCGTATCCGCTTAGTTTTCGCCAACAATTGGCTGCATCCGCTTAATTTTCCAAGCTATACTGCTTTCGGGTCAGTTTTGCCCAACGTTAGCCGCTTCCGCTTGCCGCTGGGCTGTTTTCGGGCCATTTTCCACCCACGCTGGCACCGACGGGGCCATGTACACCCACGCGCGTGTACATGAGGGGGCACCCATTTTTGAAAACCTTGCCCCCCTATAGGGGAATATGCATTTTGAGGCTCTAGCCACGCCCAGGGTTACCACCCCCTGGAAATCCCCCAGGTTTACCCCCCATTTTATGTGGATGCATAGATTCAGACCGCCCTGCTCCACCGCTTTTGGCCATTTTTGCCCAACGTTAGCCGCTTCGGCGTGCCGCTGGACTGTTTTCGGGCCTTTTTCACCGACGCTTGGCCGTATCCGCTTAGTTTTCCCCAACGCGTGGCCGCATCCGCTTAGTTTTCCCCCGCTGGACTGTTTTCGGGTCACTTTTGCCCAACGTTAGCGGCTTCCGCTTGCCGCTGGGCTGTTTTCGGGCCATTTTTCCCCCACACTTGGCCGTATCCGCTTAGTTTTCCCCAACGCGTGGCCGCATCCGCTTAGTTTTCCCCCGCTGAACTGTTTTCGGGTCACTTTTGCCCAACGTTAGCCGCTTCCGCTTGCCGCTGGGCTGTTTTCGAGCCATTTTTCCCCAACACTTGGCCGTATCCGCTTAGTTTTCCCCAACGCGTGGCCGCATCCGCTTAGTTTTCCCCCGCTGAACTGTTTTCGGGTCAGTTTTGCCCAACGTTAGCCGCTACCGCTTGCCGCTGGACTGTTTTCGGGCCAATTTCCACCGACTCTTGGCCGTATCCGCTTAGTTTTCCCCAACGCGTGGCCGCATCCGCTTAGTTTTCCCCCGCTGAACTGTTTTCGGGTCACTTTTGCCCAACGTTAGCCGCTTCCGCTTGCCGCTGGACTGTTTTCGGGCCAATTTCCACCGACTCTTGGCCGTATCCGCTTAGTTTTCCCCAACGCGTGGCCGCATCCGCTTAGTTTTCCCCCGCTGAACTGTTTTCGGGTCAGTTTTGCCCAACGTTAGCCGCTTCCGCTTGCCGCTGGACTGTTTTCGGGCCAATTTCCACCGACTCTTGGCCGTATCCGCTTAGTTTTCCCCAACGCGTGGCCGCATCCGCTTAGTTTTCCCCCGCTGATCCATTTTCGGGTCACTTTTGCCCAACGTTAGCCGCTTCCGCTTGCCGCTGGGCTGTTTTCGGGCCAATTTCCACCGACACTTGGCCGCATCCGCTTAGTTTTCCCCAACGCGTGGCCGCATCCGCTTAGTTTTCCCCCGCTTAACTGTTTTCGGGTCACTTTTCCCCAACGTTAGCCGCTTCCGCTTGCCGCTGGGCTGTTTTCGGGCCATTTTTCCCCAACACTAGGCCGTATCCGCTTAGTTTTCCCCAACGCGTGGCCGCATCCGCTTAGTTTTCCCCCGCTGAACTGTTTTCGGGTCACTTTTGCCCAACGTTAGCCGCTTCCGCTTGCCGCTGGACTGTTTTCGGGCCAATTTCCACCGACTCTGGGCCGGATCCGCTTAGTTTTCCCCAACGCTTGGCTGCATCCGCTTAATTTTCCCCAGCTGAACTGTTTTCGGGTCACTTTGTCCCAACGTTAGCCGTTTCCGCTTGCCGCTGGACTGTTTTCGGGCCATTTTCCACCGACTCTTGGCCGTATCCGCTTGGTTTTCCCCAACGCTTGGCTGCTTCCGCTTAATTTCCCCCAGCTGAACTGTTTTCGGGTCACTTTTGCCCAACGTTAGCCGTTTCCGCTTGCCGCTGGACTGTTTTCGGGCCATTTTTCACCGACACTTGGCCGTATCCGCTTAGTTTTCGCCAACAATTGGCTGCATCCGCTTAATTTTCCAAGCTATACTGCTTTCGGGTCAGTTTTGCCCAACGTTAGCCGCTTCCGCTTGCCGCTGGGCTGTTTTCGGGCCATTTTCCACCCACGCTGGCACCGACGGGGCCATGTACACCCACGCGCGTGTACATGAGGGGGCACCCATTTTTGAAAACCTTGCCCCCCTATAGGGGAATATGCATTTTGAGGCTCTAGCCACGCCCAGGGTTACCACCCCCTGAAAATCCCCCAAGTCAAAATCACCCATGTAAAATATTCAAAAAAATCTCAAAAAATCACAAAAAATTTATAAAATCAAATAAATTCAAAAAAAAAAAAAAAATTTCAAAAATTCAAAAAAAATTCAAAAAATTCAAAAAAATTCAAAAAAATTCAAAAATTTCAAAAATTCAAAAAAAGTCCAAAAACCCAAAAAAACTTCAAAAATTTCAAAAATTCAAAAAAATTTCAAAAAAAATTTCAAAAATTTGCCCCGCTGAACTGTTTTCGGGTCACTTTTGCCCAACGTTAGCCGCTTCCGCTTGCCGCTGGACTGTTTTCGGGCCAATTTCCACAGACTCTTGGCCGTATCCGCTTAGTTTTCCCCAACGCGTGGCCGCATCCGCTTAGTTTTCCCCCGCTGAACTGTTTTCGGGTCACTTTTGCCCAACGTTAGCCGCTTCCGCTTGCCGCTGGGCTGTTTTCGGGCCAATTTCCACCGACACTTGGCCGCATCCGCTTAGTTTTCCCCAACGCGTGCCCGCATCCGCTTAGTTTTCCCCCGCTTAACTGTTTTCGGGTCACTTTTCCCCAACGTTAGCCGCTTCCGCTTGCCGCTGGGCTGTTTTCGGGCCATTTTTCCCCAACACTTGGCCGTATCCGCTTAGTTTTCCCCAACGCGTGGCCGCATCCGCTTAGTTTTCCCCCGCTGAACTGTTTTCGGGTCACTTTTGCCCAACGTTAGCCGCTTCCGCTTGCCGCTGGACTGTTTTCGGGCCAATTTCCACCGACTCTGGGCCGGATCCGCTTAGTTTTCCCCAACGCTTGGCTGCATCCGCTTAATTTTCCCCAGCTGAACTGTTTTCGGGTCACTTTGTCCCAACTTTAGCCGTTTCCGCTTGCCGCTGGACTGTTTTCGGGCCATTTTCCACCGACTCTTGGCCGTATCCGCTTGGTTTTGCCCAACGCTTGGCTGCTTCCGCTTAATTTCCCCCAGCTGAACTGTTTTCGGGTCACTTTTGCCCAACGTTAGCCGTTTCCGCTTGCCGCTGGACTGTTTTCGGGCCATTTTTCACCGTCACTTGGCCGTATCCGCTTAGTTTTCGCCAACAATTGGCTGCATCCGCTTAATTTTCCAAGCTATACTGCTTTCGGGTCAGTTTTGCCCAACGTTAGCCGCTTCCGCTTGCCGCTGGGCTGTTTTCGGGCCATTTTCCACCCACGCTGGCACCGAC
>CAXKVT010000293.1:0-158733 GCA_964058875.1 Carex rostrata | reverse complement strand
TCTCTTCTCGATTTCATCTCAACCTTGATTTTCAATTTAGGGTTTTGCTCAAATCCGAAAATTGGGGAAGAATTGTGATTGTTTAGTCTAATCCAACCTAATAGAAGTGTAATCGGTAAGTCCCTTTCCTTATCTTTGAAACCTATAATTTATTTGATTTTTGATCAATTTAGGGTTTAAGTGATCGAGAAATTGAATTGTTATCTCTAACATCTTTTAGATGACCCACCCCCAAATTAACACGAGAATGAATTGATTAAATGAGTATAGTTGAATAATATCGTTCGGTTATCTTTTAGAATTCTTACACGCTTAACTCTCAAAGGTCTACAAGAATTAAATTAGCAAAATAATGAATGACCAAAAATGGGTATGCTTGCAAATAGTTGCATAAATGGAATTGTGTATGGGTTAGAGGACCCAGATGTAAAATTAGGTGAATTTATGGATATTAAGTGATAAAGAAGAATAAAAATACTCGTTACAAGAGTATAAGGAATTGGTTAATGAAGGTATAAGCCATTACTAAACTCGAGTAAGCATGTCGACCGTTGAACCAGGATTAAACCAAGTATGTATATGTTAATATAGGCATAGGCTCGGTTGAGCACGAGTTCGCGGGACCTCTCGAGACGACGGAACCTTAAGCGCAAGATACGCTCTTCGTAATCAGGTGCGGGGTTCTTGGACTTGTTTGATGTTTCATTTTCAGAAATTAAATTATCTTTTTCGATTGTCATATTGTGTGATTGATTGTTGCATACTTGAAATTGTCATGTTGTATGTTTGATTGTTGCATAATTAGAATTATGTGAATTGTGTGCATAATACATCTAAAACCGAATTGTGCGGTATGGTTGATTTGCATATTTGTATGGTTGTCATTTTGATTGTTCTCTTATGAGTTGACTATGGATAAAGGTCACCACAAATTGATGATTGTGAAATGATATGTGAATTAAATGGCAAGGTTGAGCTGTATCAGCTAACTTTGAGATGATATGTGAATGAATTTGCAAAGTCTGCTAGCTGACTTTGATCCCAGGATCCTAATGGCCTTAGGTGAACGGCCCTCGAGGTTTCCCAGTACCGGTTGGGACGAGGGGTGGGTGACTATATATATATATGTGTGTTGATTGTGATTATGGGTGACTTATGTGTGACGTCTGTGGCTCGGGGGCATTACCCTACGTGGTAATGCATTTGGATGGTCAGTTGACTATGACGACATTCTGAATTATTTCATGTGAATTTTCATTTTATGACTTCGAACCAGACTTTAGTAAATGGTTAAGCCAAAGCATTTACAGATGGGTGTTAGACAAAGGGTCCAGCTCGGTGGAACATCTATAGGTGTCTGTAACCCTACAGATGAGGGTCAGATAAAGGGTCCAGCTCGGTGGAACATCTGTAGATGCTACCAGCAATAATAAAATAAGTTAGGCCAAATATGTGTTTGTTTGAACTTCATCTTGGAAATTCCTTAAGTTGCTTTTCATTCGATTATTGTTGTCAAGCATGTGCATCCATAGATATATTGTAATAGAACTGCTAATGTGATTTTGTATGGATTTCATTTTTGAACATGGAGTTTGATTGCAAGTCCAATAACCTGATTGTGGCAAATTTCGCACTGAGAATTTATTCTCACCCCCACCTTTTGGGTTCTTTTTACAGGTATCGGTGCGGCTGGGTCTGGAGAGACACGCGAGTAGTTGACCCTTGGTATAGATCACCATATTACCTTAGCAGTTATTTTGTTATTTGACTAGCGATGTATATATGTTGTGTTGTTATATAATTCTCTATGTCATACCTTATGGTTGGTATCCGTATGAGATACCTTTTGTATGATCTACCTTTACCGGATATTTTGTACCTGGACTGTTATGTATATTCTTGTTTTACTTGTTTTACTTCTTTTATTGTGATGTGATGAAAAGATTGTAATTGCCTTGTAAGCATACATGGAGTTGTATGCTTACGGCGGGGCCCTGTCACGCCTCGTGACCGCGGGGTGTGACACACATAATCACATCTAACAAATCTAACATATTCAAAATAAATCTAATTATATCACAAGTTCACATAATCACATCTAACAAATCTAACATAAATTAAATAAATCTAACATTCAATAAATCTAACAAATCTAACATAAATTAAATAAATCTAACAAATCTAACATAAACTAAATCTAACATTCAATTTAAATTATACATTTATCTACAACAATAAATCTAATATCAAATTTTAAATTACTCCACAAAAATAAATTAATCTAACATAAAATAAATCTAACCTTTAAATTTCGCGGAAAAATCTTGCGGGAGGTGCCGAACTTTGTAATTTCGATACCTTCGTAATTCCGTAATGGGTTTAGCGAACCTCTAATTCCGTTTGCGTATTTGTAAAATGAATTAAATTACAACCATATATTTTTTAAACAATAAATTTAAAAATTGAGAATAATGAAAAATGAGAATTTGAGATTGAGTTTGAGAGATTGAGAATTTGAGTTAGAAATTTAGAATGTGGAGAGGAAGAGGATTAGAGGGGTGTATTTAAAGAAAAAATTGGAGAGGGAATAAAATTTGAAATAAATAAAAAGAAAAAGAAAAAAGAAAACCGGTTGAGGTGACCCGGGTGGGTCCAGCCGGGTTTGATTTGACCCGGACCGGGCCCCTCTTGAACCGGCGGAAAAATTCAAAAGAATTTGAATTTCAAAACTGGGTCGGGTACGGGTTATGGGGACGGGTACGGGTAACGGGTAACGGGTACGGGCAACCGGGTAAAGGCTGGCGGGTACGGGTACGGGTACGGGTAGGCGGGTATAGGGGTACGGGTAGGCGGGTACGGGTTGGCGGGTAGACGGGTACGGGTACAACGGTTTTTTTTCAAAATTATGTTGTCCGGTCAGTTTATTACCCGTACCCGTCTACCTATCTACCTGTTTGTACCCGGACAACTGGTACGGGTACCACGGGTAATGGGTACGGGCCGGGCAAAACGGGTTCAACCCCTAACGGGTTTAGCAAACCACTAGGTACGGCCAAGCCCTCTGACAGGGTAGGCACGCCAAGGCATGAAAGTCACCAAGAGCAGGTGAACGGGGAGTCGCCCGTACAAGGCGACTGACAAGTGAAGCGACACAGCACGCATTGCCAAAAGAGGCGGGATTCATCGCCGCTACTCTCTCAATGAGGGAACCCGAAAACAGGAGTGGGGCCGGGGGTCAGTGAGCCAAGAGAGGGAGCGGCCAAGGGGAAGAAGGGAGACCCTTCTAGGGTTAGAGACAACACAGGAGAAAAGGGGTGGGGCCAAAGAGGCAGAGAGAGGTGCTTCAAGATTCGTGTTGGATCTAATCCAAGGGTCCAATAAATTCAGAATTTTAATATGGTCACATCTAATTGGTTTTAAATTCCGTTTCTTTCACAAATTCGATTCGAAAGTTCATAATGTTTTTGTAATTGTATTTGTATATATAGTTCGTATATTTATTTCTCAACTTAAGATTCGAATAATTCGATCTCTTTTTATATAATAATTATATATACATATATTCAATTAGTTCTCTAAAATTCTAAATGACGAGTTTTAATGACCTATGAAATTTATTTGTACGAATAATTTCGTAATATTATGTGCTTATTTATAATTCAATTATTTATACATTCACACGAATCTTATTACACCAATCTCTTATTTTTCTAAAAATTCAAAGAAATTTCTAATATATTTTCTATGTTACTAATTTATTGAATAGTTATACTTTTATTCATAGCGTTATTTTTATTTTATTTTTAAATCTCTAGATTTTATCATATGTATAATTTCATAAGTCATTTATATTTCAAAATTTATATTTTATTTTTAATAAATTAGATAAAATCCGAACCATCGTTAATTTAATTAAAATTTTTATTAAGCGAGATGATCGATTTAGTAAATTAATCCGTTTTAAAATTTCGGAATATAACATATATTATATATAAATATAACATATATTATATATAAATATAATATATACATATATTATATATAAATATAATATATACATATATTATATTATAGATACATATACATATACATATACATATACATATATTATACATATATTAAAAAAAAAACCAAATCATGGATATTTTCTTTCTCCAAACTCTAAAAAAAAAAAAAAAAAATCCGGGGCACAAAATTTTTCTGCAATTTGGATATTTTTAAAAATCTGGCTGAAACCTAATTATTTTTAATAAAATATTTTTTTTGAGGATATTTTAAAAAATCTCGGCATCCAAAGAGTTGATGCATGAAAATAAATGTTGAATAGCAAAAGCGGATTCCACATCCCACTTCATCGTACTTTCTTTTAATTTTACATATTCAAACAAATGAGAAACAACTAGAGATATTGATTTTATCTAGCTCATGTAATGTAAGTGCGAAACTTTGTTTTTTTTTTTTGGTGTGACACATGGTTTAAGACGGATCCCATAAATAAATTTATTAATCATATTGCACCGGACTTTTTTTTTATTTTTTTTATGCATCACTACATGTTAATAAAACATTACCTAAATATTTTACTATTTAGTAATCATTTGATTCATTTCCTTTTAAAAAAATTTCTCTCGCATTTTACAATAGAAATTTTCTTTTCTTAAAATTCATGTTCATAAAATATGTTATTTTATTTAAAATTTATTTTTCTCTCATACATTAGTACATTTTATTTTTGAGATAAAAGATAGAGGTCTAACCTTCCTAATTTCAATATTTTTAATGTTCATAAAGGACCTCCACTTGCGTTTCGAACCCACAACCTCTCACGCGAAATGTGTTGTCATTTGCCACTAGATCAAAGGTTGGCTCTCATTATTGTATGATTTTATTTCTTGAAAGTTAGATTTATAAAATAAATCAATATTATGTCATATTCGTTATTTGTATTTCGTCACATATTTAATTTTTTTTAAAGATACAAGAGTTGATAGCTCATTAATGTTGATGGAAAAAAAAAATCATACAAGTAGATAGCTGATAATTTTTTTTTCTTCACTAATGCTGAGAAATGATCAATTATTTAGCTAGATTTTTGTTAGTTTTAATACATAGTTTAAAATGAATGAGAGTGCATTTCAGAAAAATCAAGCTTTATTCCATGTCATGTGAGGGATATATAATGTCAATTTCTGAATCAGTCCAAAATTTTAGTACATATTCAATGTAAAATCAGAAAAATAAAATAAAAAGAGTGTAAAGCAATTATGAAAATAAAATGATGACTGCATGACTTTATTTATTACATTATGAAAATATATGACAGTTTCAAAGATATTTAAAGACGGTTAAAAATTGTTCATACAGTTAATTTTTTAAGATATTGTGTTAATAAAGGAAAAAAAAATAGTAGTGTTAGTATATCTACCCTCTTTTTTATTGATTGATTTTAACTTTTTTTTAAGTTTTCTCTAATCATGACAAGCTGAAAATAAATTTGAGTAACCCAAGATCAAACCTAATCATAGTTTCATGAAAAACTTTAATCAAATGGTCCTTAATTAGAGTGAAAATCAATATGAACAGATTGACAAGCTCAAAATAAAAGAGGCTGAAGTGGAGCTCTAAACTTCTTTTTTTTTTTTTTGTGAAAACCTAACTGCAGCTGCGAAAGTGATGTATAGAGCTCCGGCCATTTTTATTAATACCCCAAAAAAAAAACTTTTTTACCAAAATAACCTGAAATTTTTTTTTTTTTAAATCTAACCAGACCGCCAGGATTACTGGTGGTCCAGTTCCATACCAGACCGCCTGGATCCCTGGCGGTCCAGTGGAGATTAATGCAGCGGATCCGGATCCGCTTCCCCTTTCTTCTCTGTTTAGCGCACCAGAACAGACCAAAAAAAAAAGAAAGAAGAAAGGTGATCCGCCCAGCGCCGCACCCAGCTCCGCCCTCCGCCCGCCGCCCGTCTCCGCCCAGGTGAGCCCCTCTCTCTCTGTCACACCCCAAATCCACCGGGTCTGACAGCCTGCCGCGTGTATAAATCAAGCGTCACATATACACGCAAGGCAGTGGATCTTTTATATGCATTACCAATATCCTCATTTGATGTGTCCGTGTAATGAACCTGAAAATAATCGGTAGGGTGGGGGGGTGAGAATAAATCCTCAGTGCGAAAATTTGCCACAGTTTAGATTATTGGACTTGCAATCAAACTCTATATTCAACAATGAAACCCAAACAATAACAATGCAACAGTTATATAAGAAAACATAAATAACAGAATGCCACTACTCGACAACAATTTATCAACCTGAAACACAGTTTACGGAATTTCCAAGATGAATTTCAAACACAACATATATATTTTGGCTTAACTCAATTCAATAGGGCTTGTAGCAATTACAGATGTTCTCTCGAGCTGAACCATTATCAAACCCACATCTGTAGGGTTACAGACACCTACAGATGGCCAACCGCTGGACCCTTTATCTGACACCCATCTGTAATCACTTGGCTTAACCGTTTATTAAGGTCTGGTTCGAATCACATAAAGAAAATCCTTTTTAGAATCGTTTCCAATATTCGTCATATTCAATCGACCGTTCAAATGCATTAATACGTAGGAAAATGCCACAGATCCATAGACGTTACACATGTCACCCACGATTTCCAATCACATCTCATAACATAATCACCCTCCCTCGTCCCAACCGGTACTGGGAATATCGAGGGCCGTTCACCTAAGGCCATTTAGGATCCTGGAAATCCAAGTCAGCATACAACCCGACTTGGCAAATTCATTGGATCCAAGTGCTTAACTTCGTAAATCCATTCACATACATTCACATACACAGCTCGTGGTGACTTTCAATCAAAATCAGATCACAATATATCAACATAACCTATAACCATACCAGCATGCAAATCATTCAATTCAGATCAATTCGAGTTTAATTTAATTGGGCTATGCAAATGCTCTACGCAATTCAGTGATGCAATCAATGATATTCAACATGACAAACGAATACACAGTTTAATTTCTGAAAATAAAGTATCAAACAAGTCCAAGAATCCCGCACCTTAGTATGACGAGCGTACCGCTTAATTTAAGGATCAGACGTCTCGAATCACCTCGCGATATCTTGCTCGACCGAGCCTACACCTATATTATACGTATACTTAATTTAAATCATTGTTCGACAATTTATCTGCGTACTTGAGTGATATTATTTTATTTATATTTTCCTTATCATAATCTTATTTCAAAAGCTAAATCAAATTTCAGTTTCTTTTACATTCTAGCATTGGATCCAAGTATGCACACACACACACACACACATATATATATATATATATATATATATATATATATATATATATATATATATATATATATATATATATATATATATATCATGTCGTTAATCAAACCAATTCAAAGGCCAAGTTATTTAAACTATTTCATTTTAATTCAAGTATAGCCCAACAGTAAAGTCACGGCCATCATTCCATATAAATTCACATCTTTTTCATACTGGTCCTCAATCAATATAATTTCACACAATGGCGTCTACCTTGCAATTATACCGCTTTACTTTAAACATTTGCAATTCGATCCTAGTAGTTTTTAAAATCATCACATCTACTTACTTTAATTAAAGGACCAAATTTTAGCAAAGGTTTAAGCCTCTAATTAACAATTCACAATTTAACCCAATTCCATTATTTTAATTCTCAAAGCCAAAATCCAATTCTATTTACACATACACATCATGTCATATTCATTTCAATATTTTAGCCTCTTTAATTCATACAAATCACTATGGTCATATATTTTACAATTCCGACCCTTAATAAAAATCATTTGCAATATAGCCCCTTATACTTAATTTATTTGAGCAAATCGATCGAGTCGGGAAAATCAACAACCCGTACTCGAAACTAACAAATTCACATCCTACGACATTAATCAATTCATCAAAACACAAATCAAGAATTTTAGAAATTAACCGAAGAGAAAATGTCGAAAGAAAGTGATCGGTTCCGAGGGTTTCGCCTCGCCCTGCGGCCACCTCACTCGAGCACTAGAAATCACCATAGCACCCCAAGACAGCACCAACGGAACCGAAATGGCAAGCACCACCCAAAATCCGATTTCTAGGGTTTCCCAAAAACTCGCAAAAATCAGCGGCAATTGTGAAGAATCCGAAAGATTTGTTCCACGGGTCAGAGAGAGAGGGGAGAGAAGGGTTTTCTGGTGGGGCCGCGGGTCAGCGGGTCTTTGCAGGTTAGGGTGTGACGGGTGGGGAAGAGAGGTGGGAAAAGAGAGAGAGAGAGGGGTTTCTGGCGGGTCTAGTGGGTCGGACCGAGAAGAGGGCTGGGGCGCGGGCGACGAGGGGGGGGGGCGGAGCCCCCTGTTTCTTCCTTTTCTTTGGCGCAACAGAGAGGAAAGGGGGGCTGCGGGGGGTGTGTCACGGACAGGGAGGGAGAGGAGAGAAAGAGAGAAAGAGAGAAAGAGAGGGTTTTAATTAAATGATTGCTTTGAGATTCGTGCTGGGTTAAATCCAAGGGTTCAACAAATTCTGAAATTCTAATTTGGCTTTCATTCTTTGTTTTCATAAACTGTTTTGGTTATAAAAATCCGAATCGGGTTTCGTAAATTTTTAATTAATTTCGTATGTATATTTCAGACATTTATTTCTCAATTTAAGATTCGAATAATTTGATTTTTCTTTTATATAATTATATATATTCATTAAATCTCTAAAATTTCTAAATGAACAAATTTTATAAATTCAAAAATCCAATTGTACGAATAATTTCGTATAATTATGATCTTATTTGGAATTCAATTTATTTATTTATTTACACGAATCCAATTAAATCAATTTCCTCTTTTCTGAAAATTAAAAGGAATTGTAACGGATTTTCTAAGTTTCCAATTTACCGAATAATTATAATTTTATTCCTAGTGCTATATTTTATTTTATTTCTAAATCTCTAAATTTTATTATACATAATTTCATACATTATTTACATTACGAAATTTTAGTTTCGTTTTAGTCGGTCAGAAAATTTCTGAACGATCGTTAAATTAATTAAACTTTTTATTTAAGTCAAATGATCGATTTATCAATTTAATCAAGTTTTAAAATTTCGGAAATGTAACACTCTCCCTCTCTCTCTCTTCTGCCTCTCTCTCTCCCTCTCTCTCTCTTTCTGCCTCTCTCTCCCTCTCTCTCTCTCTAACCCATTTTGACTCTGTTTGCCCCTCTCTCTCTCGTAGTGGTGTCTTTGTGGTACATTGATCGTGATTTGGTGATTTTGGGAAGGTTTGGAGGCGAAGCGAAGGATCTCGAAACCGACCGCAACCCGCTGACTCGTTGTGTGTTCAAGCTCTCTCAGGTAATTATCTAAATCAAAACTCGTTATGAATTGGTTGTTCCGAATTGCTTGTGACCTTCCCGGGTTGTTGATTTTCCCGGAAGGCGACCCGATTAGGGTTTAGGGTTAGGGTTAATTGGTTAAATTTGTAAATGAATTGTGTTAATTGGTTGGTTTTGTAAATTAATCGGTTGAATCTGTAAAATTAATTGGTTTAGTTCGTAAGATTGTTGTTGGTTGAATTTGTATGGAATTGGGGCCATGACTTTGTTGTTGGGCTATATTTGAATAAAATTAATTGGATATCGGCTTTAGAATTGTAAAATTATGGTCGAATTTGTCGAATTGGTTCAATTTTGGGTTATTAATAAAAATTTAGGGTTAGGGTTTACGGTTAAAAACTAAAATTGATAGTTTAGGGTTTTAAGAACAAAATTAATAATTTTTAAGAATTTTTAAGAAC
This sequence comes from Carex rostrata, assembly GCA_964058875.1. Classification (NCBI taxonomy): domain Eukaryota; kingdom Viridiplantae; phylum Streptophyta; class Magnoliopsida; order Poales; family Cyperaceae; genus Carex; species Carex rostrata. The sequence continues at coordinate 148,885 of CAXKVT010000293.1, read as the reverse complement.
AAAATTGATAATTTTTAAGAATTGATTAGGAATTATAAGTCGTAACTCTGTTAAATTGTATGTTTATGGAAGCTTCTCCTAGTTATTAAATAACTATTTATGTATCTATTATTCTATTTATGCACTTGTATTTGGTTATACTTGTAATTTTAAGCCTTATATATCTGATATGAGGACCCTACTATTTGTAGCTTGGATTGACCACTTAAATACAAATATTAATATATTATATCATTTAATATAATGGTTCCGAATATTCTTAGGAAAATCATAATTTTTTTTTATATTATGCAACCTTGTTGTTTGAATTTAAAAATTTAAAAATTGTAAGTATGTTATTTAGTTAATTATTTTTTAAATATTTCTTTTAATTAATTTTTAAATATTTCTTTTAATTATTTTTAAAATATTTCTTTTAATTATTTTTAAAATATTTATGTCAATTATTTTTTAAATATTTTCTAATTATTTTCTAATTAGTCGTTGATTACTGTACAGTTAGTATTTAATTACGCACATAATTAGCCTTCCTAATCAATTGCTGTCACTTGAAACCCTAGTTATAATGGCACCCAAAGTTGGAAAAAATAGAGGAAGAACTGAAACCGAACGCGAAGCAAAAAGAGCACTCATTAATAATTTTTGGACGGCTGAAGCCTACGCGATGCGGAATTTGGAAAGATTGTTTTCACCCAAAAATAATGAAGAATTTCTGAGCACTCTTGATCCATCAATTAGAAAAATGCTGATGGAAGGCTGGGTGGACAGGGTCCCTCCACCTGGATGGGGACAGTGCTGCTTATGTGAGCTGAAGGGAGATATGGTGGATATGTTCTTCTGTTATAAATGTGGCAAAGCTGTTCATCCCAATTGCATGGACCCGCATGCAGATCTGCTGAATGACGCTCGTCTCACTACGTGGGAGTGTCCTGCGTGCGTCCGTCGGGCTGAGGAAAAAAAGGGAGCAAGCTCCTCGTCTCGTAAGGCTTAGACCCCAATTGTATGTTGTTGTAGTATTTTATGTTTTAACTGTAACGGTTTGTATAATTGCTATTTGAATTGGTTGTTGCTGTATTAATTTTATGTTACCTTATTCTATGGACTCGACGGTACTGTATTATTTAGTAATGTATATGGATTTTATGAATTTTAAATTCCTGGTATTTTGGTTGAACATGGGCTGCATTATTTTTGAATATGCTAGAAATAAGTGTATGTGTATGTGTATATTATACATATAATTCACCAAACAAATAAAAATAAAAATAAATCAAAGTTATAAAAATTTACGACATCACTTCGTAAATATATCAAATATTTTATCTTTTGGCATACACATACACATACACATATACATAATATTTTATTTTTTGAACTGTTTAATTTTTTTTTTTAAATGTAGTATGCCTAAATCTAGACGGTGGGGACCACGACCTACGCCTGGAGCGGGTCCGGGTGGAGCGGGCCCGTCGTCTGATGAGGATATGGCTGGAGATGGAGCAGGATTTGAGCATCCGACTGGAGCGGGTCAGTCGTCTGAGGCCGAGCCTAGTTATCGCTGCCACGATGCTGACACCTTCAGTCCTCTTCTGTGGACCCATCATGTTAAGCACCGTGTCTCATTGGCATCTCTTGAGGTACGTGATTATTATGCGTAATGTACATATTACTAAAAAAATAACACGATTTGAGTCTCATAAATTTATAATAAATACAGGACGATGGCTTACTTACGGTGAGGCACCGCAGGTCTGAGATTCCGTTTGTTCCCCATCCGCTGATGACCCAATGCCTCTTGCAGCTTGGGTTGTATCAGATTGCCATGATGCCACAGAGTAATATCAATCCGTATCTGATGCACGGTCTAGCGGAGAGATGGCGACCTGAGACGCATACATTTCATCTCCCGCCTAGGGAGATGACAGTCACCCTCGGTGATGTGAGCGCATTGTGGGGATTGCCTATCGATGGCGAGCCCATAGGTGGCGTCTCAGACCATCCAGACCTGCAGAGGATGATACCGGAGTTGTTAGGGTGTCATCCGAATCAGCTACAGAAGAAGTTCAACAAGAAGAAGGGGGAGGAGGAAGAGGCCCGGTCTTCTGCTTACTGGAAGGTCTAGCCCCGGCCTGGGGAACCCTCCTGGAATATAAGTCTATCATCGTGACCCCCCTAGACTCAAATTGTTGGTACACAGCCTTCCACAACTCCTCATCTGTTATAGGAAAACTCACAAAGTAAGGTCTACCCGCCCCAGCCCGTTGTGTGTCAATTCGGGTAGCCAATTCTAAGTCGTACCGGTTGGGGTTTATACCAGTCTTTTCGTATACTAGTTGCTTAAGTTCAATAAATGTGGTTCTTTCATTAACCTGCAAGCCGAATGAGGCATCTTTCGAGTAATACACGCCATCTACACCCTTAGTTAGCTTACCGCCCACGTACAGTGCAACCAGCATTTTTTCCTTAACAATCTACATTTAAAAAAAAATTCATAAGAATTACAGTATAATAGATTCATTATTTTTTGCAATTTAAAAGTTAATTACAATATTAATTAAAGACTAATTTATAGTATTTACGGACTGCGAGTATAATAATTATTAATTAAAAATTAAACAGAAAATAATTAAATAAAAAATAAAATACCTGTAGCAATCGCCTCTAAATCGCCTAAAATCGCTTCAAAATCGCCAAAATCGTTATCTCTTTCTTCTCTGTGGTTTAATAAATGATACTGTGTGCTGGAGAGAGAGAGACAGAGTGGTTATATGCCAGCATACTGGACCGCCAGGATCACTGGCGGTCTGGTCCATAGAGGACCGCCCAGATCCCTGGCGGTCTGGTATGGAACTGGACCGCCAGTAATCCTGGCGGTCTGGTTAGATTTAAAAAAAAAAAAAAATTTCAGGTTATTATGGTAAAAATGTTTTTTTTTTTTGGGTATTAATAAAAATGGCCGATAGAGCTCTAACTTGATAGAGAAATAAACTTTATTTACCGACTTACTACATGTCATTGAGAATTTCAGATTGATTTCCTATTTAAACCAAATGGTTTGTATCCTCATTCCTCACGGATTGTGTACTCAATAGGCTAGCATGTAATATGTATGTACAAACTCACCAACCAATTATTGTAATCTAACTATTACTATAGGATTTAAAATAAATTTGACAGATGCTGCACAATAATGCCAATTAAGGTATCCAAAGAGCCGACAAAATAAATGTTGATTAGCAAAAGCGGGTCCCACATCTCACTTCATCATAGTTCTTCTACTTTTGCATATTCAAACAAGAGTAAAGCTTAGGTGCTATGGATAACATAAGGTCATCCATACTACGGTTTTAAAAATTTATCATATAAATTTTAAACTTCGATTTAAGTAGCTCAGTAAATTGGTTATATAATTAACTTGTAATATATCAATTTTTACTTTTTTGAATTTTTTTTATCATATTTTATGATTTATAAAAAATGACAGAAAATAACCTAAAAATAAAAGAAAGTTGTCAATATTTTAGACTCACTACTACAGAAATGGTCATTGTACACTGCACATTCTACACGGATTTGATAATTTTACCTGAAAACCGTGGATAAATTCTAATTTTTTGGAAGCCCGAAATATGTGTGGGATCTTTACACGGATGTTTACTAAAGAATCAGTGTAGAAAGCCGTGAGAGAGCTACACGGATGTTTATTAGGAAATGTACACGGATTATTATTTAAATAACAGTGTAGTAACAGTGTAGAAAGCCTTGAGAGAGCTACACGGATATTTAATTAACGAACCGTGAAGAAAGGTCGGCATTGTACACGGATGTTTGTTTAAATTAAAGTGTAAAAAGCTTGTGAGAGCTACACGGCCGTTTCATAAAAAGCCGTGTAGAAAGGTGTCAATTATACACGGTTTTTTGTTTAATTAATAGCGTGGAAAGCTTTTAGAGAACTACACGGACGTTTAATAAAAAAAAACAGTGTAGAAAGATTATTTTAGGGTTTTGGTTATTAAAGGGCGCGCCTTTTCCATCACCAAGTTGGTTATATAAAAGGTCTTCTCCTTCCAGCGCCGATTTGATCAATTCTCTCTCTCTCTATAATCTGATCATTTTCAGAGGGGATGAAGATCATGTTTTAATAAAGAAAGAGCTGATCGGATAAAGAGTCGGATGAAGATTTTCAAAAAAAAAGGAAGAGGTGAGATGAAGGACCTTCAGAGCCAGACGAAGAGCCGGATGAAGAGTCGAATGAAGAGTCGGACGACTCTTCATCCGACTCTGAAGGTTCTTCATGCATCTCTTCCCTTTTTTTTAAGGTCCATCCAACTTTTTAGTTTCAACTAGCTCTTTCTTTATTAAAACATGTATCTTCATCCTCTGAAATGAACCCTACTGGATAATTTCAGAGCCGGCCGGATGAAAAGTTCGATAAAGAGTTGGAGAAGAACCTTCAAACCGGATGAAGAGATGGATGACGAAGGACCATCAGAACCGGATGAAGAGTCGAATGAAGAGTCGGACAGTCCTTCGTTTGGCTCTTTATTTGACTCTTTATCTGGCTTTGACCGTCCTTCGTCGTTCACCTCTTCGATCCCTTTTTTTTTATGATCCTTCGTCCAACTCTTTATTCAACTCTTTCTTTATTAGAACATGTATTGATCAATTTGTACTATTCCTCTCGCAGTGAAGGACCAAAGCCGGATGAAGAGTCGGATGAAGGACCAGAACCGGATGGGGAGTCGATGAAGAGTCGAACGAGATCGTCCGACATTTCATCCGACTCTTCCAGTCCTTAATAGAATTTTTTAGTTTATATGGATTTAACTTTTGTAATTAATTGCTCAATAAGAATTTGTAATTTTTGTATAAATTAATGTTATTGAATTTTTTGTTAAAATTGCTATATATGTTTTGGAATTCTGGATTTTAAATGTCTTCCTCTGTTTTGGAAATTGTTTGTTTTGCTATTTGAAAAACATTAAAAAAAAATACAATGCTACACGGACGTTTAATAAAGAGCCGTGTAGAAAGGTAGAATAAAAAAAAGTTTTTTCTTTTAATTAATAGTGTAAAAAACAATTCTACACGGCTGTTTATATAAAAGTCCGTGTAGCTCTCTCGACTTTCTACACACATTTATAGCTAAATGTCCGTGTAGAAAGGTTTAGGGTTATAAAAAACTTCTTCCAGCGCCGTTTCGATCAATTAATACTCTCTCTCTCTGTATTGAATTGGTCTGATTTCTGCGCACAAGGATCAAGACCGGAGCTGAGATCTGTCACACCCCAAACCAGAAATTCTGGATTAAGGTGTGATCAACCTCGCCTCGTGCTTAATTAATCATTAAGCACGCAAGGCTAATCATAAATAATAAATCAAACAGCAGCGGAAGCAAAATAATATAAATATCAAGCATCAGTCACATAGCAAATAAATAAACATACACGTACATAACATATAATCCGATCCATCTCGGATCCAAATAACACCATCTATAGAAGGAAATACATGATCTATCGAGCCCGTATATATAACACAGGAATACGGGACTCGTAAATCTAATCAAAAGCCTAACCCTAACTAGGTTAAGTGGTGTGGCCCTCGGGAACAGCTCCTGACATCTCCTGCTGCAGACCGCCAGAACCTGTACCTAAAACCCACGAAACAACGTGTGGGTGAGCGACGAATCGCCCAGTATGTGACCCAGAATTACTATCTCAGGGATCCTCTACGGTCAAAGCACTTTTATTTATAAAATGAACGCAATTGAAAATATGAACATGTGTGAACCTATAATAATATCTAATAGACTTTATAGTAATTTTAAGTGATGCCATGATGCGATTATTCTATTATGCTAACATGCGAAATAAACCCAAAGTAAAATCAAAGTATAATATCGGATAGAAATCAAGTCGGAATCCAGTACACCTCACACTGTGTGCCCAAATATAATAATAATACAGAATCAAATAAAAATCACCCCGTGCCGTGCCAATAGGATCAAGATACAAACAATATAATCCAAGGACTGTGATCAGAGTGCAATGATACACGTTGCCTAGTGACATCGAGCATTGCCCCACAAGAACAGCACACTAGCCGATGGTTATATCAAAATTTCAGTGTGTCATCTCGCCTAACGATTCATCACCCAAACATATCCAATAGGAGGAATCATACAATGCAAGTCATAAAAAGTTAATCTTTTCCCTCATGAGCAGGAGAGAACTCTACTGTCCGGCTAGACCAATAGGATCAGGGGCTCGTTGACCCCGTGCATCAAGGCTCGTCGACCTTATGCACTTGCACATCATTCCTCAAGGCCTGCATTGGACTTGGGAACTTCCGTTCTAGTCAAAGTAGCTCCTAATGTAGGGAAGGAATAAATCCCGAATGGTATCGTGCCACAGAACTCGAGATCGGAACTGCTCACGTCAAATAGTAAAATGATCGAAAGGATACATAATCAAGTTTATACATATAATATAAACCCTAAAGCCATCCAAGGATCAAGTGACCCTCAGCTCAGTGGTTGTCGGGCCGTCCCATGCCAAGTGACACCAAGACGGAACAAAGTCACTCGGCTCTGCTCAGCTCTCACCAATGCATGCATATGCACGTAATATAATAATAATATATTATCTTCCACGAGAGGGAGACAACTAATAACCTAATATTCTAATAATATATTTATAATATTATTTAACTATTCTACTCCTAAAATACAGTAAATTCAGATTTTTTTAGGGTTTATGCAATTCTACCTACAGTGCAGAAAAGGATAAACATGCTCTACAGTTTTAATGCAACTACTTAAAATAAAGTGCGGATGTTAGGTCAGATGGATCGACTAGTAAGAGTACGCCCACGAAAAGAATAATTCAGATATCCCACACCTGTGGGGGGCTGGAGTCTCTGTGGCTAACCCTCAGCGAAATCAGCGTGCTCCATGTATGCTCCGTATTGCGGGTCGGTCGGATCAATCCATGGATCAGACTCGTACGGGATCGGCTGATATGAAATTATGTAATTATAACTAATTAAAATCTACGCTAAATTATACTAACCCTTGCCCCATTTAATATGTTTAAGTTGAATCTTCAATTATTTCGATTTTATAAAATTTACCGATTTATTCAATCAAATTGAATCGGTTAGTCAAGTATTGATTGTTTACTTTCATGCCATCGAGCTTAGCATTAATCTTAATTTATAATTTCATCAGACATTGATCATTCACTTTGATCTTAATTAATCAATTTTTAATCTAAACTAATTTATAGTTTTAATAATTTAATTTGAAGATATATTGTTTATAAATTTTCTAAAGTTGAAATATTCGCAAAATAATTATTCATGAGTTACGGTAATTTTAAACGTGTCCTACTTAATTAATATAACCTAATTACTTATCTAATTTGGTTTATTTTAAATTAACTATAATTATTTCAATCCATCGAATACGGTTCGAAAGTTAATTTATTACTAAAAATTCCTAGTGCTACCATTTTAATAAAATGTGTAACTTTTGTAGTTATTATTAAACTAATATTTAGTTTAATATATATTGTCGTTTTATAATTTAGAAAGGGTATTTGTTTATAAGATTTTAAAAACAAAATCATTTATCTATTTTACGCGTTTATAATTATTTCTAACTAAGTTAGACAATTTGTTATTTTATAACTAATCTAATATTACATTTAATTCGTCGTTTCGAATCTAAGCATAACTTAATATTTCTCGTTTATGTTTCAAAAATACTTAAATGCTATAAAACATTTAAAACTTGTTTTGTTAAACTTTTATTTCACTTAAATGTGTTGGGGTGACTTATTTTGAATTTCTTTCTTAAATAAAATAAGTCATAATGAAATCCGATTATTCCGATTGTGATTTATAATTATTTATTATAACAATTAAGTCTATTATAATAATTCTACAATAAGAGTACGTTACTTAATTTATTACTCTAACTATAATAATTAAATCTATTTTTAATATGTAATAGATAGAAATACATTCGTTAGTTAATCATTCCTATTAATTAAACCTTTTCACGTCATTAAATTATATGCCAACTTACCATTTTAGATTATAATACTCAACTATATTAAATATACATAATTGAGGAGGGATCAAGTTACAACAAGTTACAACAAACGTTTTCTACATTTTGAAAGCCCAAATCGTCGATCTAAACCGTTAGATGTGATCTCTACAATAAAATGTGCTTGGAGACCAAATTTTACATTTTTTGAAATTTTTTTACTATTTATTAAGATGGGTACAAAAACTAGTCAAATTCATACCATTGAATTTTGTACCCATCTTAATAAATAGTAAAAAAATTCCAAAAAATGTAAAATTTTGTCTCCAAGCACATTTTATTGTAGAGATCACATCTAACGGTTTGGATCGACGATTTGGACTTTCAAAATGTAAAAAATACTTGTTGTAACTTGATCCCTCCTCTACATAATTATAATATTTATACTTTCAAAATTATGTATATTACTAACTTTCTTAAGTAAATTAATATATTGGCTAATTATAAACTAATGTTTAATAACTATTATGTTATTTTATTGGATTGCGGGTTGGTATTTTAATACGTTCACATTTATTTAATAATTTTAGTTATTATATCATAATAAAATTTAATTTCAAATATTGTAATTCTATCAACTTTACACTTCTCTCGTAGGTGAATCAGATTAGTCAAACTAATGTCATAAGTGTTTTGATACTTTCAAACTTATTTAATTTAGTGAAGACCTATATTATATACATACGTTAGACTACACACCATTTGTGCTTATATTCACCATTTGTGCTTATATGTCCTTAGAATATGCACTAACATATCCAAATGAGCACATAACATACATTAAGTAAACATATAAGATAAATTATATCATACTTATAGGAACAAGATATACTAATTATATCAATTAATAGTAATGGTATATTCAACATTACATTGGTTATTAAGTTTCATTTTATTTATCCAATTAAACAAATCAAGGTCCAATTCAATTATTTCACCCAATTAGACCGAATTCTTACTTAAATTTCTCATATTTGCATGAAGGCTCCTCTACTTAATTAATTTACACAATTCAAGATTTATTTAAGATATACCCCTTCGTGTTATCTAATTTTACTCATAACCCCTCTATTTAAATTTTGTGCATTTACCAAGATCATAATAGAGGTTATCTAGAGAGGGTCGAGCAATTCGATCAAGTCGGGAAAATTAACAGCCCGTACTCGAAAATTAGTAAATTTACATCTTACGACACTAATCAACTCATCAAGGCACAAATCAAGAATTTAGAAGCGAATTCTAGAATTTACCCGTAAGAGAAAAGGTCGAAAGAAAGTGGCCGGTTCCGAGGGTTTCGCCGCGCCTTATGGCCACCAAGATTGAATCAACCACCACAGATTTAGCATCTCCAAACACCACATTAGCACCAAGAGACACCCGATTAGCACCCGCAAGCAACAACAAAAATCTCAATTTCTAGGGTTTTCGGATTCTCACGAATTTAGAGGCAAACGGTGCAAAAGAGAGAGATAAATTGGGAGAGGAGGTCCACGGGTCAAAGAGAGAGAAGAGGGGGAGGTTTTTGTGGTGGTGGCGCGGAGGGCAGGGGAGGCAGAAAAAGAGAGAGAGGGGCAGGGTGGTGGGGTTTCACGGACCGAGAAAGAGAGAGGAGAGAGTGGGGCGGGGTCTGGTGGGCTCGCCGGCGAGGAGGAGGGGAGGAGGGGCGGAGCAGAGAGGGGGGTTGGGTTTGGCATAAGAAGAAAGGAGGGGAGGGGGTCTGCGTAGGAAGAAAGCAGAAGGGGGGGGGGGGGGGTTTCACGGGCTCACACAGAGAGGAAAGGGAAAAGAGATATTAAGAAGGAGGGGTTTGCTTTAAGATCCGTGCTACTGGTATTTGAACGGTTCAGAAATTTCAGAATAGATTCAACCATCCAATTAAGAAGAAAAGGGCTTTGAATTGAACCATTACCGGGACTGCGTTCAACAGAAATTTTTGTACTAATTCTTCGCACATCATTCATGGTAATTTATAAACTAAATCATAGTTTTAGATATTTCGATTTAACCATCTACATTATTTGAATAAATTATTTCAATTGTAGCATGTGACAAGATTAGAGTGTGTATATATCAAGGTTCTAAATAGCGTTTATCGCGTCATAGCGGGGAGTCTCCAGAAAAAGCTATAGCGAATAGCGACGCTATAGCGAAAGCTATCCCAAATAGCGTTTTTTATTTTTATAAAAATTATATTATATATTTGTACTAAATATCAACATTATTTAGTCTCATAGAACAATAAATAATATCAAATTGATTAAAAAATTATAATATTCATATTGAACCAATACAAGTCCAAATTGCGACTCAAAATATCTATAGTAATACTAATATCATAAACTATCGATCTTTTTATATTTAAAATATCTTCAACATCATAACATAATTTATCTTTTTTTCTATTTAAATTTCAAAATAACCTAGAAATTGAAAAGAAAAAAAATCATACTTCTAGTAAAATAAACAGATGATCCTTGAAGAAATCTTGTTAGTCCCTAAAATTTCCATAATTTAGTAATTATTTATTTGATTTATCATCAGTTAAAAAAAATCAAGAGCAAAATGAAAAAATTATTATAGCGGACCTGAATTTGATATAATGTAATATTCATCAAAATTAAACAATATCTTCACCATTTATTTATTTTAAAGCTCATATAAATTGAAAAAAAAACAGCAAATGTTGCATAGCGCGCGCTATTTGCGCTACACGCTATACGCTATACGCTATAGCGGACCGCTATTACCGCTATAGCGTCTGTAGCGCAAATAGCGTGTTTTAATGCCATAGCATAGCGTTTGGTCTCCAAAAACGCTATAGCGCGCTATTTAGAACACTGGTATATATATATATATTTATAAAAATTTGATTATAATCACATCACAATAATTTGTCATTTAAACTATAGATTTAACATTTGTTCAAAAATTATCTCCTTTAATTTAGAATTCAAAACGAGGCTTCATAAAATTTTATAATTTAATTCGTACGAAAAATTCATATATTTATTCTCCTAATTAGAGCTCTATTTATTTATTTCTTTACACGAATCATATTTTATTTTATTTTCTCAATTTTTAGGACTTGTAGGACTTTTCGATTTAAGAATCTCTCGAATGATTATAAAATTATTATAGTTTCTATATTTAATTTTATTTTTGAATCTCTAAATTTTAATATACATAATTTCATACATTATTTATATTTCGAAATTTTAGATTCGTTTTAGTCAGTTAGAAAATATCTGAACGATCGTTAAGTTAATTAAAAATTTTATTTAAGCCAAATGATCGATTTAGTAATTTAATTATGTTTTAGAATTTCGGAATATAACAAGTTCTTTGAAGTTAATTTGCATTTCTCCTCTCTATCCTGCTAGGTTAGTCTTCCTCTTTTCTGTCGCTAATTTTTTGGTACTTATTCTTGCTTACTTATTTAGGTCAATTATTTATTAATGCGTGCATGCTTGATCTGTTTAGGTAATGTAAATAATTAGTGTATTGTGGTCCAATGACCGACCTATTGATGCTTTTAGGTTCATGCCCGTTCAAAATTAATCCAATAGGGATTAATTTTGGATAGTCCCCCGTTTGAGACTGCTCTTTGAATATTGTATCTCATTTAGGATGTGAACACATATTAGCGGGATTTAATTAGTGTTTGAAAACAGTTCGACAGCATTTCTCCTTATTGCTCCTACGAGTATGTGGTTTTACGCATACTTGGGGAGTTAAGGGGAAATGCTGCCGAATTTTTCTCAAGAACTAATTAAATTTCGCTAATTAATGTGTTCACATATGAGGCATAATATTCAAGGAGTGGGTTAGGATTGTAAACTAGCCCCTTTGTAAGCCAAGAAATTGTTCGACCACCATGATTAATTGGAATCATTCATTTAATTTAATTTACAGATGGATCGAAGTTGGATGTACAAATTGCGACGTGATAGTGCAGAATATTTGGCTCGCGTTGATGAGTTCATAAAATGTGCCGAGAGTTATAGAGTGAAGATAAAGGATAACGACATCTTGTGTCCTTGTAGAGATTGTAGCAATTTTAAAATATTTGAGGACTTGGAAGAAATTAGAGCTCATTTGATTTGTCGGGGATTTCAGAAAAGATATACATGTTGGTTTATGCATGGTGAGAAAATTGGGGAATGTACTGCTACCAATAGAAATTTTGTTTTGGAAGACAATGATGATATTAATGTAGAAGTTGTTGATAATTTTGAGCTTCATTCCAACGATGATTTTGAGAATGTCAAAATTTTTGATAATGTTCTTGAACTTGATTGCAACGAGGGTGTTTGTGAGATTATTGATGAAAATGTAGAATACGATTTTACTGAAAATATAGAGGACATGTTACGTGATGTGGAAGATGAAATTAGTGATAACAATTATAAAAAATTTCAGTATGTCTAATGAATCCAAAAATCCGTTATATCCCGAGTGTACCAAATTTTTGAAACTGTCAGCTGTGTTGAAATTAAAAGCAAACAATGGTTGGAGCGACAAAAGTTTCACGTCCTTATTAGAGCTTTTACGAGAAATACTCCCAGATAACAACGAGTTACCCTGTACAATATATCAGGCGAATAAGTTGATCTGTCCAATGGGCTTGAAGGTCGAAAAAATACATGCATGTCCGAATGACTATGTATTGTACCGTGGAGAGTATGAGGCCATGCATGTTTGTCCTAAATGCAGTGTTTTACGGTACAAACGTAAGAACCAGGACACTGACGATGGTAAAGTATATTTTCAGTTAAAGAATTACACCATGAACCATAGCAAACACTTGTGTCACTATTACATGCTGAAATATATATGTCACTAATTTTATGCTAAAGTACTACAATTATTCTCCTCCCACAGCGGCCACTGGTGTTTGTTTGTGATTGTGCCACTTGAAAATACGATTTATATCATGGATTCAAAACGGCCCGACAAATCCATCACTCCTCACCAGTCCAAAAGAATCATGCCTGTTTTAATTAAGTAAGTTATCTAAATATCACTTGGTTTGATTTTTTTTTTTATAATTGTGGAATTGCTAATTACAGTCACTCAATTTTGTAAGGGTTTTTCTGCAATATGTTAAAGAGGGTGGAGTGCAAAGCACGGACAAGCAAAAAAATAAAATGCATGGGAAGTGGTTGGAGGTGAGCACACTATAATTTTATAATTTCATATTTTTGGGTTCAAGAATTTATTGTCATTCTGACATAGGCAACACGATGATTTTTATGTTTCACTTTGTTGAGCGCATACAATTCCAATGGCCATCATATCCGGTATGTAATTCATATGTTTTGCCTTGACTTGTCCATACAATTAATATTGATTTCCTCTAAAACTTGTTTTATTAGTTGCATTGTTATAATTGCAATAATTTATTTCTATAAAGCAAAACAAAGATGTAGTTGCTATATTTTTGTAACTTGCATGTTTTGAATTTTTTGTAGTATTCATCAAAGTCAAAGAGTTACTCCAATGAGCAGTTAGATCAGTGTAGATGTATGTGGGCACAGTTTTTTATAAAACAAATTTGTAAACCAGAATATGAATTTGTATGATCTTTGTATAATTTAGTGTACATGAATTTTGTATTAATTTTTGATATAATTTGGAAATTTCCAAAATTTAGGGGTTTTGGTATTCTTATTTTGGAAATTCTCTGTTCTGGAATTGATCTGATTTTAAATGGCTAACAAAACTGGAGGCTAGCAAAAAAAAAGCAAAAAATGTAAAAAAAAAAACAGTAGCTTAATTATACACGGACATTTAAAAAATATCCGTGTAGAAAGGTTTTTCACCATTAAAAAAATATTAAAAAATAAGAGAGCTACACGGATATTTAATTAAATATCCGTATAGAAAGGTTTTTCCACATTAAAAATATTAAAAAATAAGAGAGCAACACAGAAATGTAGCTAGATGTCCGTGTAGAAAGGTTTTTCAACATGAAAAAATTAAAGAAAAAAATTAATACATAAAATTAAATATTAAAAAAATATTAAAAAATAAGAGAGCTACACGGATATTTAATTATATATCCGTGTAGAAAGGTTTTTCCACATTAAAAAAATATTAACAAATAAGAGAGCTACACGGAAATATAGCTAGATGTCCGTGTAGAAAGGTTTTTCAACATAAAAAAAAAGAAACAAATTAATATATAAAATTCAATATTAAGAAAATATTAAAAAATAAGAGAGCTACACCGAAATGTAGCTAGATGTCCGTGTAGAAAGGTTTTTCAACATGAAAAAAATAAAGAAAAAAATTAATACATAAAATTAAATATTAAAAAAATATTAAAAAATAAGAGAGCTACACGGATATTTAATTATATATCCGTGTAGAAAGGTTTTTCCACATTAAAAAAATATTAAAAAATAAGAGAGCTACACGGAAATGTAGCTAGATGTCCGTGTAGAAAGGTTTTTCAACATTAAAAAAAAATTCAAAAAAATTAATACATAAAAAATAAGAGAGCTACACGGATATTTAGCTAAATAACCGTGTAGAAATCTAATTGTACACGGCTTTTTATGTAATAATCCGTGAAGCTCGGTTATGGAGAGCGCCAGTGTCAATGATTTGTAAACGGCTGTTTATGTAATAATCCGTGTAGCTATCAGTAATTGTATACGGTAAAGGACCCTCACTCACATTTCGAACCCACCACTTCTCAGGCGGAGGATGTTGTCATTTGTCACAAGATCAAAGGTTGGCTCTCATTATTGTATGATTTTATTTCCTTGAAAGTTAGATCTATAAAATAAATCAATATTATGTCATATTCGTTATTTGTATTTTGTAGTGTATTTAAATTTTTTAAAGATACAATAGTTCATAGCGAGGGGTGAAGACATAGCGGATTTGGAGCTGATAATGCTAATACTATATCCGTATTTCAATAAGCGGATATAGATATGGTTACAGATAGTAAATGGATATCAAAATTCAAAACCAAATTCACCTTAAACAGATACAAATACGGAGCGGATAATCTGTGAATACGGATGCGAAACAGATAATTGAGTCATATAAAATTTATGATGCAAATATAATTAAGTTTAATGTATCCGGTTTATTGTCCAATTTATGATGCAAATATATCCAATTTATTATTGGGATTTTAGTATGATGGTGTAATATTCCGTTACATCGATTATTATTTTTATACCGATAAACTTAGGAACAAATAATATTCCATTTAATTTTTAAAATAAATATATTCTTTAGTTACCTTCAATTACGAAGTAAATACAAATCAAATCCTTATTTAAAACCTCGATTTGAGTTACTCCTTTCGATAACCTTTTTAATTTAGTTTCAGCTGTAATTTTCAGATGGACAACTGTCAGTATTTTAATCACAGATCACTCATATTAATTCGGATTGGAATGAAATCTAATACCTGAAAAATATAACTCCATGATCTACAACTTTCGTGTAGAAGACTATCCCAAATTCCGAACGTAGGATTATCCATAAAATTGTAAAGTCAGTAAACATTTCAGTTCGGAGACTGCAGACCTTCATCGATCATTTTTATCTTTTCTCCTCACTGGAAATTCCGATTAAGGTGAAATCAGTTGTGTTAGAACCGTAACAGAAAAACCTATAACTCTTATATTTTAACTTTCTCCAAATACCGAACTTATAATTCCAGTTATTAGAATCTTTGAAAATAAACATTAAAACAAATTCTGTCATGGACTCAAATCCGAATTTACAATATGTTGGCCCACAAAATCAAGCCCAACACCCGAATTAAATTACTAAACCTAGTTAATCACTATTTAAACCCCTCATAAATCCCCTTCCCCACAGCCGACACACTCTCTCATAACAAAACAAAACAAAAAATATATATAAAATATACAAACTAGAGAACGCACTCCCGTCGGCCCCAAGGTAACCCTTTAACTCAAACTAATTATGGTTCTTAACTTAATAATCCATATGTCAAACAAACCAGTAAGGTCACGGCTATTCCTATTGACAAGTATATTAATTTTGGTTGTTTTATTTCTTTCTTTTACTTTCTTGAAAATCCAAGGCATAAACGATGTATGACATCTATACGGCTTGGTTTGATTCTTGTTTCGTCTTTTATATTTTTATTTATTTTCTTGTCGTTTTATTTTTAATTCGACCTATAATCGGTGCAAAACACCTACACGGGTCATGTTACAATAACAACCCCAAAAAGGAACCACAGACGTTCTAATGGTTGAAATAATAATAATTTTGAATCTTGTACAATGATTCTGTCAAATCTTTCTTGCATTTCATTTTTTCCTTCCAATTAAAAATAATTAATTCCATGAATATATATATAAATAATATCATGAATTTCTTTTCTGGATGCATCTAACTTATTTTTACTACGAGTTATAATACTCAAGCAAAATATAAGAAGTTAAAAAAATTATTATTATTATATAATTTAATGATCATCAGAAATGGTATCCTCCTTTAATAATTAATTACTTGCAATATTTTCATCTAAATATTATAATGTTTTCCTTATCTGTTAATTTATTTATATATATATATTTAATTTATATTGATAGACATATATTGCCCAGTGTTGATGATGCATTTCTAATTAAATCTGTCACATGATTCAAAATTCCAAGATTTCCATTAATAATATTTATATATACATGATTAATAAGATTTCATCCGTGAATTAATCGCTCGTTAAAAATATTGTGTTTTTTTTTCCTTTACTGTCTCAACCGAACTTAATATAGGTTCATGTTTTATTTTTTTCACTTAATTAATAGAGATGGATTTTCTAGATTGAACTTTATTAAACTATTGAAATATTTACATTCATTTCTTGACTCAGCCAATTAAGTTAGTGTATTTCTTTATTCAACATCCATTAAATTTATACGATTATGTTTCTTAGATTGAATAAGCCTTCTTTTATTATTTATTGAATAATCTGTTGCCAAGATAAATCAGTTAGAGAATTAGTGATTAATTCCTTTGTTTAATGCTTTGATTTACTGTTCTCGGAATTTTAATGACCTCTTTTATTGTGCTTCTATTCTCCGTTAGAAGTTTTCATGAATATTTTTCCTTCGGATATAATATCTATTCACCTTTTAAACTTTAATGATTCCTTATCTTCTCTTAAATGATTTAATCAAGTAACCCAGATTATAGGAATTATACATAATCTAGTCAGTAACTAAAGAACTCTAGAATATCTAATATGAAGTATTTAACGTGTGTGTGTATATATATCGACTAGGTTCGAACTCTGGAAATTTAGGAAATCTCGGGACGTATAATGACTTCCCTACGACAAGAGGTGCGGGTTTCCTAGACTTTATAAAACTATTTTACTTTCCTATGGTCATTCAATTGTTTATTATTATTGCATTAGTTGGATTTATGCATGTTGTTGTCGAACCATTCGTATGACTTGAGTAGACATAAATAACTTGCATAAAATGATAGGATTCATATATTGTCCAATGGACTTGCATGAATAGGATGTGTTGAGCATGACATGAATTGTGAGATTGAATAAATGTGATTTTGAAAAAGAACAAATATGGTAATTGAACAGGGGCCAATATGTTTGCATATTGGGATGTATACATTGGGTTTAGTTTCGACTGGACCCCTCGTTAACGTGACTGTAGGCGAAAGCGGTCCTGTCACGGATGTGATTGTAGACTGACGCGGTCCCTTCACGGACGTGATCGTAGGCGCAAGCGGTCCTTTCACGGACGTGATTGTAGGCGGAAGCGGTCCTATCACGCCAAGACCTAGCGGCATATGAATTCACCGTCTAGTGAGGCAAAGGAACAAGATTAACGGATTTTTCTTTAAATAAATGAAAGTAAATGAATGAAAGAAGTAACAATATGATATGCATTGCATTAGAAGAAGCATACACATTTTATTTATGTATTTTCATATTTGTGAACATAAGTAAAAGTTTTATAAGCTCTAGGCTGTAACTAAATCCCGCACTGAGAGAAGGTTCGATCTCTCACCCGTTCCACTTTTATGTGGGTTCCAGGTAATGTAGTGGAAGGATTCAAGCAAGGACAAGAGTGAGACTAAGCAGGAAGACTTATGATTGATAAATTGCCACATGTTGTTTAGTTTTGTTTCTATGATTCAATAATTGATACATTGAGTCGGCATGGCAGTGTTGTGTTGATAGCCATGTCGGCCGTGATCATTTGTTTAACTCTTTTGCTTATGAAATAAATGTGGCTTTATTTATATTTTTATTGATAATGTATGTGATGTGCACACGCCTTACGTAGAAATACGTGGCGGGTTGTCCCGGGGTGTGACAACTAAGTTGGTATCAGAGCCAGCACATACAATATTAATAATTCCCTGCTATGTGAGTGCGTCTTAAGGTCTTATCTTTAGAATTCAACTAATACAATTTAAATATATAATTTCTTTGAGACTTTAGATAATGCAGTTTAAGTACAAATAAGAGTTAAAGTTTTATTTTTAAAAACTTAAGCATAACAATTTTTTTTTTTCGCAATTTAACTTTTATTTTCATTTAATATCCAACAATCATAATTATAGATTTCAATAGTTATTGAAGTTTCAAAATTTAAAAATTGATATCTATATGTAGTATTCTACTAAATTTCGGCTTAATGTTTTTATTACACGAATCATTAATTTTTCTAATATTAAAGCAAAGAAATTTGACTATTTTAGTCAAAATTTCGGATTAAATTAATGTTTTTGATAATGAATGGAAAATTTTATAATTTAGGTATACAAATAATTAGACTTTAATCTATCAATTATGTAAGAAATATATTTAATTTTTATTAATCCTAGCAAAGATACTTTCCTCATAGAGCATCAAATATAATAAGGAAAATAAATAATTCTCAACACAACTATTAGTCAGCAAATACAGTTTCCTATAATTTGCTTTATCTTCATGAAAACCAACACCGATTAATTAGTATTTCACACATCAAAAGTTACATTAGTACACTTTGGATATTTCGTCAATATTCTAAAAAAAAAAAATGAATGATAAAGTGACGAACAGAGAATGTAGAGAGTATAGATTATCAAAAACATTATCTCTTGTACAACCTGTAAAAATAATGCAATTTTTTTTTTTATATTAAACAAACTAGGACTACAAATTTTAAATGATTAGCCAATTAACTTTATCTAATCTGATCTCATACGATTTTCGTTAAATCATAATTTATTATTAGTCTGATTAAATTTGTTGTGAATATTTTATTTACATTATTTTGAAATAATATGGTGATTTTATCAGAGTGGCGCAGTGGAAGCGTAGTGAAGATATTTATAATTTCATATTTGAATTTTGCGGACAAAATTCTTTTTAAGGGAGGAAGGATGTAATAACGTCCCGTCACGTGATTTTTTTTTTTTTTTTTTTTATATAAATCATCCCGAGAGAACGTAACGACTACAATCAGTATAAATGTAACACTTCATTATGACTAGGTACATTTTAAAGCTTATTTAAAATACGTTAATTTTTATACAAATAGAAACTTAATTTAGTTCAATTACATTACTCTATGTTATCACATCTCTAGTTAATTTTACGTTCTACTTTATATAATTATCGAATTTTGTAACACTGCATAATTTAATTAGAGAAACGATTCAATTTAATTCTATTTAATTTCATTAAAAGAAGAAGAAGAAGAAGAAGAAATGCTAACGTGGCAATAAAGCTTATCAGACTCATTCTTTAATTGTCTGTTTTGATTTTCTTCATACAACACACTTGCCATTTAAGTATTTATAATAACTTTCCTAAGTACTCCTTAATTAGCCATAAATACCAAACAGTAAAGAAAGAAATAAAAATAAATAAAAAAAAAAAATGGAAACACGCCTTACAAGGCGCCATATACATGGCAACTTCTCACCCCAACCTTAATCCTTTTTTAATTAATGCATATCTCTTTGTTATTCTATTTCAGAATTTTATAAACAATGACATCAGTATAATTCTTTATCTTTCTTTGCCATAAATATTTTTCACTAATTTTTCTTCACAACCACCGAAGGAGTTCCTCAAAACCCTCTCCTTGGGTTAAAAATTATGAGGACAAAATTCTTTTAAAGTAGGAAATAAGGTAACATTTGTCACTATTAGTAAAAGTAATATTTAAATTTTGAGAATTTTATAAGCAACTAATGCAAATCATCTGATATATTTTCTACATTGAAAGTATTATTTTTGTATTTATTATGATTTTTTTTTTCTTATTATTAATATAAGCAACTATGTACTAAGTTGGTTAAGAAGTGATTAATCACATGTGCTACCATGCAACTTATTCCTCTATAAATAAAGTTTAATGGTTAATTATATTCACTTGGTATATATTAAATGATATTTATGCACAATTAATTATAATTATATCAAACTATCACTGACGTGTTAGAAATTAAATAGTTTATTTCCATGCTTATTATCATTATTCTTTCAAATTAGCTACACATTGATCATGATGATCTATCAAACATTATATTACCAATTATTGTCTAGATATAGAAAAATAATTCATACGTCTGAAAACTGCATCAAAGATTTCCATGATACCTGCAATATTCAAGTACATCGATGCATTCCCGAGGATGTCTTGGAATACCTCCTAAGCAAGAGATAAACACTGTGATCGGAACACTACACTTGGTGGAGTTCAATTGATTTCAATTCAATGGTGTTCAATAGAAATGATTTCCAATTGAAATTTGTTGATTGGAATAAAAGTAAAATAGAATTGAATTCAAGTTTAGTTTTTGATTGAAAAGTCTATATAATAGAAGGAAATGATTTCACTTCAATGAAAATGACACTTTTATCCTTGCTTAAGTGTTTCTTTTATCTACTAATACTCCAATCATTTTTTTCTCAATTTATTTGACATGGATCAATTACCTACCGAACTTTGACACAAAAAGGTGTGTTTTTTTTTTAATTTACACAAAATAAACGATAGAAGAAAGAAAAGCAAATATAAAATACATAAATAAATGAAACAGAAGAGAAACTATACAAAAATTCAAAACTTGAGGCAAAAGACTAATGTATATGTACTGTTCATTTTTTTTTGAAGTCCAGTGAGCTTGGAGCTCTTTTGACATTTTTGTATTAAGAAATAAAAATTCTGTACACCTCCAGGCTAACCAGTAAGCAGTAGCCCTCAAATTTAATAAATTATACACTACATCACTAAGGCACCTGGAAAGAAATTATAAAAAGAATATCCTACGCTTCCTTGTTTCTTATGCTCATAAAAGCGCCATCTATTGACGTACTTGCGCTGTGAGTACCATGTATTGATGACTGGTACCATACCAGCAGTTGGTACTGTACCTTCAATCGGTACCGGTACCGTACCAGTAAGTGTCACGCCTATTTCTCCACACAGAATTGTCCAGAAATTTCTTGCATATGCCCTCTCTAGTTACCGACCCCACAGTATCTCCTCCAGAGTACCACCTCTTCCATAACATACTGTACCAGTATGATGTTGGTAGTCTTTATTAATTTGTTTCTTTATCTTTTCCTTGATGGCATCTTTAAAATGATGCAACTCTTCTATGATTATTCTATAGAAGTTCTCATGTAGCTAATTGTGATTGTATTCAAAACCAGAGCAGTATGACTTGCCAGAAATTGCATCAACTCGATACCTTTTGTATTGATCACTTCAATAATTTTGAATTGAGTTCACTTCCATCCTGCAAAATCAACTATAACAATACTTTAAAAAACAATTCAGAACTTAGTAAGAATTAAGCAAGTTCTTTATCTGATACAACATTTTAACATCACACATATATTATAATTAAAAACAAACATAAAATTGGTCCTGAGTATTCCCTTCATCCTCTCTTTCTATTTCTCCCATGCCCAAATCTTGACTTGGAAGAAAAAATAAATTACCGGAAGGAAAAAACTTAAAAGAAAAAATAGAGCTACATGATAACTTAGAAATTAAATAAAGTACCCAAATTAGAAGTTTAAACTGCTAGCTACTCTCATATTCTAAACTGTAAATTAAGAAGAGTTGGGGGGCTCCTTTGCAAACTTAATTTTCCTTTCTGACAGCTTTCTTCCCCATTTACCAGTAATAGATTGCTGAAACACTATTTTCATCTTTCTATGCATCGCAGAGGCTAGGCAACGAGACTTTGAAACTACAAGATAGTACAATTTTTAATAAAATCTCACCCCAAATTGCTGAATCTTTCTTCAATAGAAGCTTGTCTCTTAGATATGGCTAATCAATTGAAATCAATGAATCGCTGGAACTTGACTCCTCTTCACTTTGTAGAGTTGCAGAGACTAGTTGGATTGGGAGCGGAATATAAAGAGGAAGAAGAAGGGTATCGCTGGAAATAAAATAACGTCAAAATTTTGGCAAATGAACTCTCGCCGAATCTCTTGGTTTTTCACGGGAAAATTTTTGGCGGAAAATTTCTCTCCAATTCGCATCAAAAGAAATCGTTTCTCGTCAGCGCCAGTGTTTCGATCTGAGAATTTCGAAATACGTCAATTCTATTTCTCATTTAACGAGAAAATGTTGGTTCCGATCACAGTGAAAAATTTATCTCAAACTTCTGAGTGGCTCTCATCTCGAAAGTATTGTACTATATGGAAATGAGAGACCATGCAATGATAAGGAGTTAAACAAGATAACGACAATGAACCAATATTCCACGCCTCAAGTACGTAGACGATCACCCCACTAATTTTAGGATGCTGTTGTGTAACCCAAGGTAAGTCTCCAAGTCATTATCAATCAGGAATCATAGAGATCTGAAGACTATGCACTATGGAGAATTGAACAAGACGACAATTAAAAAAAACATCGAACCCACAAGGAGACCGAGAAGAGACATGAGCCAGGGATGAGTGGGGTAACACTAGCCACTCTTGCAGTACAATCAAATCTGAATGCTTCATCAAAATCGCGAGCAAAGAAGAGTGCCAGAATTTTTGTTTCATCATGAGAGCACACCAAGCTCATAAGAAATATGAGTCCGATTATGACATTGCCGACCCTTTAACGACTATAGCGCGTTTCGTACCTCTAACAGAAGCGTAGTACACTTATTATTATATTTTTTATTTTATGTTTGAATTTTGAAGACAAAATTTATAGATTTTTTATTTTTATTTTTTGAAAGAAAGAATGTAACACTTAATCGATTAATTATATTTTGCCTATATAGAAGTAATTACAATTTATTGTTTGAATTTTGAGGACAAAATTTTTTTTAAGGGAGAGAGGATGTAATATTCCGTTACATCGATTATTATTTTTATACCGATAAACTTAGGAACAAATAATATTCCATTTAATTTTTAAAATAAATATATTCTTTAGTTAGCTTCAATTACGAAGTAAATACAAATCAAATCCTTATTTAAAACCTCGATTTGAGTTACTCCTTTCGATAACCTTTTTAATTTAGTTTCAGCTGTAATTTTCAGATGGACAACTGTCAGTATTTTAATCACAGATCACTCATATTAATTCGGATTGGAATGAAATCTAATACCTGAAAAATATAACTCCATGATTGTCACACCTCGGAACAGGGGTCGTGCAGTTACGCCGTGAATATATAGATGACTATACATTCACAAGGCAATTACGGTGTAAACCTAACATAATATCGGTTTACAACATCACCACTTATCATTTAATTCGATTTAAAATCATGTTTATACAAATACATTTATAGATTATCAAAATATACTCAATAGTATATATAACTTCGTGCAATAACTATATAATTGAAAGATTAAACAATCCCAAATCAATTCCCATTTAAATCAGACTTTGAAACAACAAACAACAACTTTCTGCACACCTCTTGCGGCCCGCAATAAACACCCAGATTTCAGTACTTTGCCCATTTTATACCATTTTTTTTCCCCGATTTCAAATCGATCGATCCCCATATTTCCAAATCAATATAAACCATTCCCATTAACATTTTATACACAGTTTAAAACATAAAATAAATTCATATTAAATCACAGTAAACGTTTAATATACAATTAGGTTTACAAAACCACTCGACACGGTCCGATAACAGGGTTATACACAAATACCATACCAAAACCCTATCGACATCAAAATGGACTCAATGTGAGGCATACCCTATCGCTATGCGGCTTAAACCTCACTGGTCGAGCACTCGAATCCCTTCTATTCGCGTTTACCTGCAAACACATACAAAAGAATAAAGTTCCCCGAGGGGATAGGGGGTGAGAAAACTTGTCAACCGTTTTCTCAGTGCGGAATTTAGTCAGGGCTACTGGATTTGTAAGAAATCCATTACCGGAACTAAATAAACCCGCAACGAGTTTCAATTCAACAATTCGATAAAAGAAATGCATATGCAACACCTATAGAAGCAATTGAAATCCAACTCATATCACAATCAAATGAAATCGAAGAATTCATAGAATGGTTTGGTATAACAGATACAATTGCTAGGTCCGGTTACAATTGATAGATATCGACTATCCATCTCAGTTGGCTTAACATTTCTCTGGTCTGATTTATAGTCAAACATCCATATCAATTCGTCAATTTCCAATTTAGGATTGCATATCTCCCGCTCATGCAACGGGTTGTCACTCTTCCAAAGAGAGACCAATAACAATCAATTATCCACAGTTTCAATCCTCCTGCTATACTCTACCTTTTTGGTATCAGTTAACCTAGCTCTGCCTTTCTCCTTGGTTACCGATACCCTCCACAATTAGAGTTATTCACCGTATGCGCATATGGGCCCTGAGACAAAGTCTAGTAGCTAGCTAGACATTGTCCCTACAATTCACTCATTTCATTCACAATTAACTTATCCTCTGCCCTCTTCACATTTCAGTACTGTGGTTCCATTCAATTATCAAAACGATAGAACAATCAATCGAATAACAATACCAACATGCTAGATCAACAATATCATATCAATTCAATTATATCATTACTTATTTTCATGCAATGCTGCAAATAATGCTAACAATAGAGATCCAACATGAGGTCATGCACAATAAGTCAATTAACAATTCAATCGGTATATATATATAAGCACATATATATATATATATATATACATGTACCGTTATTTAATTCTAAGTAATAGAATCCAAAACAGATCCCGTGAACCCCCGCACCTGATCACGTAGGGTACTTGGGTAGGATCCGGTATCGCTAAACTCGACGACCTCGTCTAATCCGCTAATCCTCGGTCAATCGGGTCTATGCCTAAATTACATGGCATAGCAAGTCAATTTCAATATAATTCATAATTCCTATACTCAATCGCATTCTAATACTCGTAAACGGTCAATTCAACAAATTCGGACGTTTTACCATCTTACCCTTGCAATTCACCCTTTTTAGGGTTTAAGTCACATTTCTTCTCAATTGGGGTTTATATCAAATAGATAGCAATACGGAAGGCTCAATTCACTCAAACTCGTAATCACGGTCATTTACAATTCAATTCGTTCGAAAGTTGGTTCAACACCCTAATCAATTTGGGATAATCTCACCATTCGGGTTTTAGTTGGAATTGAGACATGAAATCAATCAAATAACGCTCAAGAAGCAACAAAGACATTGATTCTCGAGTTTGGTTCAATTTGGTCGGTTTTCACCGAAACCCTAGAAAATCAAGAGATGGAAATGTAGAGAAAATGAGAAGAGGGAAGTACCAATGGAGTAGATGAGTGGGCGAGAATCAACCTCCTCTTCGATTTTCTCAAATTTTTCGGGTGGTTTCAAAGAGGAAGCTCTCTCTCTCACTCTCTCTTTTTCTTTCTTCTTTGGGGCGGAACACACAAGAGAAGGGGGAAAGGACGGAGAGAAAGAAGGAGAGAACAGGAATTTTGCTAAATAGACCCTCACTTTGTCGGATAAAACGTTATAACGTTTTGGTAAATCGTTATAACGATTCAGCTAGTGAAAAACACAGGAAATAGTGTATAAAATGCATAATTTAATCTATAAAACGTTATAACGTTTTGGTAAATCGTTATAACGATTCAGTTGGTGAGAAACGCCCTTAATTTAGTCTATAAAACGTTATAACGTTTTCTGAAAACGTTATAACGGTTTAATTGAACCCAGCCTTCATAAAATTGCCATTTTTATCAAGTTTTATAGTGGAAAACGTTACATAACGTTTTAAAAACGTTATAACGTTTTAGGATTTTTTTTTTTTTTTTTTTTTTTCGCGGTGTTACAATGATCTACAACTTTCGTGTAGAAGACTATCCCAAATTCCGAACGTAGGATTATCCATAAAATTGTAAAGTCAGTAAACATTTCAGTTCGGAGACTGCAGACCTTCATCGATCATTTTTATCTTTTCTCCTCACTGGAAATTCCGATTAAGGTGAAATCAGTTGTGTTAGAACCGTAACAGAAAAACCTATAACTCTTATATTTTAACTTTCTCCAAATACCGAACTTATAATTCCAGTTATTAGAATCTTTGAAAATAAACATTAAAACAAATTCTGTCATGGACTCAAATCCGAATTTACAATATGTTGGCCCACAAAATCAAGCCCAACACCCGAATTAAATTACTAAACCTAGTTAATCACTATTTAAACCCCTCATAAATCCCCTTCCCCACAGCCGACACACTCTCTCATAACAAAACAAAACAAAAAATATATATAAAATATACAAACTAGAGAACGCACTCCCGTCGGCCCCAAGGTAACCCTTTAACTCAAACTAATTATGGTTCTTAACTTAATAATCCATATGTCAAACAAACCAGTAAGGTCACGGCTATTCCTATTGACAAGTATATTAATTTTGGTTGTTTTATTTCTTTCTTTTACTTTCTTGAAAATCCAAGGCATAAACGATGTATGACATCTATACGGCTTGGTTTGATTCTTGTTTCGTCTTTTATATTTTTATTTATTTTCTTGTCGTTTTATTTTTAATTCGACCTATAATCAGTGCAAAACACCTACACGGGTCATGTTACAATAACAACCCCAAAAAGGAACCACAGACGTTCTAATGGTTGAAATAATAATAATTTTGAATCTTGTACAATGATTCTGTCAAATCTTTCTTGCATTTCATTTTTTCCTTCCAATTAAAAATAATTAATTCCATGAATATATATATAAATAATATCATGAATTTCTTTTCTGGATGCATCTAACTTATTTTTACTACGAGTTATAATACTCAAGCAAAATATATGAAGTTAAAAAAATTATTATTATTATATAATTTAATGGTCATCAGAAATGGTATCCTCCTTTAATAATTAATTACTTGCAATATTTTCATCTAAATATTATAATGTTTTCCTTATCTGTTAATTTATTTATATATATATATTTAATTTATATTGATAGACATATATTGCCCAGTGTTGATGATGCATTTCTAATTAAATCTGTCACATGATTCAAAATTCCAAGATTTCCATTAATAATATTTATATATACATGATTAATAAGATTTCATCCGTGAATTAATCGCTCGTTAAAAATATTGTGTTTTTTTTTCCTTTACTGTCTCAACCGAACTTAATATAGGTTCATGTTTTATTTTTTTCACTTAATTAATAGAGATGGATTTTCTAGATTGAACTTTATTAAACTATTGAAATATTTACATTCATTTCTTGACTCAGCCAATTAAGTTAGTGTATTTCTTTATTCAACATCCATTAAATTTATACGATTATGTTTCTTAGATTGAATAAGCCTTCTTTTATTATTTATTGAATAATCTGTTGCCAAGATAAATCAGTTAGAGAATTAGTGATTAATTCCTTTGTTTAATGCTTTGATTTACTGTTCTCGGAATTTTAATGACCTCTTTTATTGTGCTTCTATTCTCCGTTAGAAGTTTTCATGAATATTTTTCCTTCGGATATAATATCTATTCACCTTTTAAACTTTAATGATTCCTTATCTTCTCTTAAATGATTTAATCAAGTAACCCAGATTATAGGAATTATACATAATCTAGTCAGTAACTAAAGAACTCTAGAATATCTAATATGAAGTATTTAACGTGTGTGTGTATATATATCGACTAGGTTCGAACTCTGGAAATTTAGGAAATCTCGGGACGTATAATGACTTCCCTACGACAAGAGGTGCGGGTTTCCTAGACTTTATAAAACTATTTTACTTTCCTATGGTCATTCAATTGTTTATTATTATTGCATTAGTTGGATTTATGCATGTTGTTGTCGAACCATTCGTATGACTTGAGTAGACATAAATAACTTGCATAAAATGATAGGATTCATATATTGTCCAATGGACTTGCATGAATAGGATGTGTTGAGCATGACATGAATTGTGAGATTGAATAAATGTGATTTTGAAAAAGAACAAATATGGTAATTGAACAGGGGCCAATATGTTTGCATATTGGGATGTATACATTGGGTTTAGTTTTGACTGGACCCCTCGTTAACGTGACTGTAGGCGAAAGCGGTCCTGTCACGGATGTGATTGTAGGCTGACGCGGTCCCTTCACGGACGTGATCGTAGGCGCAAGCGGTCCTTTCACGGACGTGATTGCAGGCGGAAGCGGTCCTATCACGCCAAGACCTAGCGGCATATGAATTCACCGTCTAGTGAGGCAAACGAACAAGATTAACGGATTTTTCTTTAAATAAATGAAAGTAAATGAATGAAAGAAGTAACAATATGATATGCATTGCATTAGAAGAAGCATACACATTTTATTTATGTATTTTCATATTTGTGAACATAAGTAAAGGTTTTATAAGCTCTAGGCTGGAACTAAATCCCGCACTGAGAGAAGGTTCGATCTCTCACCCGTTCCACTTTTATGTGGGTTCCAGGTAATGTAGTGGAAGGATTCAAGCAAGGACAAGAGTGAGACTAAGCAGGAAGACTTATGATTGATAAATTGTCACATGTTGTTTAGTTTTGTTTCTATGATTCAATAATTGATACATTGAGTCGGCATGGCAGTGTTGTGTTGATAGCCATGTCGGCCGTGATCATTTGTTTAACTCTTTTGCTTATGAAATAAATGTGGCTTTATTTATATTTTTATTGATAATGTATGTGATGTGCACACGCCTTACGTAGAAATACGTGGCGGGTTGTCCCGGGGTGTGACAGATGGGAAATTCCTTGGCAGCGTGGCCATTAGGCCATATCATGCTTTTATAACAAAGTGACCTTGGTTAGAATTTAAACTACGAAATTGCCATTTTTATAGTCCTGTTGTATTTGACTATAATTTAAAAAGAAAAATATGTATCCTGTTTGCAACTCTGGATGATATGCATGGTTAGTCCCACAGTAAGCCGTATTCTTTCAGATGTCTGATTTATAAGATAGCGAGAGTGGAGGATTGCAGTAGCGAACAAAAGGGGCTGCAGCGGAGAAGTTCAATCCGGTCTGAAAACGGATATATTCGGAATATATCCCATTTGTTTATCTATTTTGGATGTTATCCATATCCGGGTAATTTGTTTGTTATTCAATATTTTGGATGTTATCCGAATCCATACCCAATAATTTGTTACTTATTCAATATACATTCTGATTCGGATTCGCAAATTATCCGCTCCGAATTATTCAAATTCGAATCTTAATTAGCCGGATACAGAATGGATATTCATCAGATAATCCGGATCCGTTTTCACCCCTATTGATAGCTCATTAATGTTGATAGGAAAACAAATCATATATATTAATGCTGTGAAATGATAAATTATTTAGCTATTTTTTTTTAGTTTTAATACATAGCTTAAAATAAATGAGAGTGTCACACTCCGCGGTCACGGGTCGCGACAGTGCCCCGCCGTAAGCATACAACTCCATGTATACTTACAAGGCATTTACAATAAATTAAACAATTCACAATACATAACATAAAAACAGTTTCGTGTATATATATAATCAGAGTACACAGTCTGGTCAGAGTATAATACATCAAAAGTATCTCATCCGGATATCAACCATAAGGTCTAACCTAGAACTATACAACAAAATATATATATCCTGGGTTATATAAGGGTATACTACCAAAGGCCTACTACTCGCGTGCCTCCCCAGAATCAGTCGCACCAGAACCTATAAAATAACCCGAAGGGTGAGAATAATTTCTGTTAGTTTGTAATAATCTAGAAGTCAATAATACGATAATTTATCATAAAGCTTTGTTCATGAATTGGATGATTAATATCATTTTTTTGCCTTGAGTATTATTGAATTTATGGATCATTTCGAGTTCATGACTGAAATTGTGAAACTCCATAATATAGATGATATATACTCTTAAAAGGTTACTGACCAAGGTAATTAGCAGGAACACTAATTACCGCGATAAGGTTAGTATGTAGATTAAAAGATGGTTAAGTTTTACAAACCACCTGACACGAGATGTCATTTTAATCACATAGATACATGTTCTAGAAACATGGTATTTGACAGACCCCGAATGAAACATTAAATAGAATTGTGTTCGTGTCATTTATGTTTTCATTCAGTGTCACGTTCTAAAGTATGAGGTATTCATCTTTCCTACTAAGAAATGTATATGTGTGATTGCTATCAAACGCTGTCGGTAAAATGCAGTTATAACGGTAGCTCTTCGGTATACATGACTTAGCTGAGGTAGTGATGGTTTACCAAGAATATTATTTGTCCCTCGTATCTCTATACGAGCTATAGCATCACTGGGCCCCTTCATAGAGTAAGATTATCTGCTAGCGGTATAATTACAAGAGTAATTATATTTGATAATCTGCTCAAGATCAAGAAAAGATTCAGTTAGCAAGGATGACACACATCTACCTTGAAACTGATCTGATCGCTATGAGACAGAAGAACAGACACAAGTAAATTGTTTACTGGATCGTGATATTGTACTGTACAGCATCATCTGTGTAATTGGATGGTCATGATGTGTTGCCAGATGCCGCTCATGATTATAGAAGTTAAAACAGTTTTAACTTTGTTTACCAACATAACACAGATCCTATTGGGTCACACCATATAGGAGTTAATCGGAGAATCTTATTTTGATTGATTATAAATTGGTTATGATCAATAGTAAGATGGTTATAATTAATTATACGTGTTATAATTAAATTATAAATGTTATGTAAAAATAACAAGCAAAAACATTGGTTAATTTATAAACGTGTGTGACACGTTGTATAAAAGTTAACCGGTTAATTTATAAATGTGCAGGACACGTTGTATAAATTACCGAAACAATAAACCGCAAGAAAAATATATATATAATTGTTCAGAATAATTATATGAATATTATTTGTGTTCGGGCCGAGGGCATTCGGGTCTTTTCAGATTGGACCTTATCCGCATGACATGTCATTGATCCTATCCAGATGACATGTCATCAATCCTATCCACAAGGGCAAAATGGTCATTTCACACCTATGCCACCTTGCATGTGTAGAAACATGGAGAAGAGTGTGGAAGGGTGTGGAAGGGGTATTTTGGTCATTTCACATATAAAAGGATGAGGTGTCAATGGCATTTTGGTCTTTTGCAACCGACCCTAAACACTATAAATAGGGGTGGAGGGGTAGAGAGAAAATATGCTAATTCACATGTATCGTTTCGTGCAGAATCGAATCGGTATTTTCTTTCTTTCTCGGTTTCTCTCCCAAATAGTGTTTCGGTTGAGAAAAGAAAGTTATACGTAGTTGACGTATAATCTTGCGGGTTGTTGTGGAGAATATTTACGGGATTGATGAATAGTGTTTTATCGAATTTCGCGGTATGTCAGTTTTGCTTATTTGTGAAACTGAGTAACCGAAAATTCGTGTTTATCGGTTTTCGTCTTTTCCCCGTGAATAGTGTTTTTGCAGAATTCCGCGGTTTACGATATTTCTGGCAGAAGAAATAAACCGCTCTCCGGTTAGTCCTGGTGGATAACCGATAGAGGTATCACACGTGTGATACTCCGAGTCGATTCCTTCCCTAGTGAGGCTCTACTCGGTCGGTCTGCATTCCAACTGTGATTTGGAAACAAGGTATAAAGATGTTATATTAATCTATTTAATTGGTAAGTAGATTAAAGTTTTAGAAATCAATCATGGAGTAGATCTGTAAAAAGGATTAAAAGGGTCCTTGCAATGAAAGACTTCAGAAGGAACTCTGTTTTGGTCTTTCCGGCATATCCCTTTTAATTCACGGCTTGAGTTAGAAGTAAAAAAATTTTGTTTTACGTTCTTTCCGCAGCTTAATCCTAAACGGATTTTGGTTACCGCGAAACCTCAAAAGTGGTATCTAAAACCCAGCAATTTCTCAGTGCGAATTTGCCACAGTTAGATTATTGGACTTGCAATCAAACTCTATATTCAAAAATGAAACCCATACAATAACAATTCAAACAGATACATATTCATAAAAAAATAATTCATATGCTCGACAACAATTAATAAACCGAATCACAGTTTACGGAATTTCCAAGATGAATTTCAAACAAACACATATTTGGCTTAACTCGACTCATTATGGCTTGTAGCAACTACAGATGTTCAATCGAGCTGGATCCTTTATCTAACCCTTGTCTGTAGGGTTACTGACACCTACAGACATTCCACTGAGCTGGATCCTTTATCTAACACCCATCTGTAATTACTTGGCTTAACCGTTTATTAAGGTATGGTTCAAGTCATATAAAGAAAATCCTCTTTGGAATCATTCCAATGTTCGTAATATTCAATTGACCGTCCAAACGCATTAACACGTAGGAGAATGCCACCAAGCCACAGACGTTACACTTGTCACCCACGATTTCAATCCACATATCACTTTAATCACATACCCCTCGTCCCAACTGGTACTGGGAAAACTGAGGGTCATTCACCTAAAGCGCTATAAGGATCCCGGGCTCAAAGTCAGCTATACAGCTCAATCTTGCAAATTTGTCGGATCCAAGTCAGCTATACAGCCCAACTTCGTAAATCCGCTCACATACATAGTCCGTGGTGACTCCCAACCAAAATCAGATCATAATAGATCGACACAAATGACAACCATACAAGTATGCAAATCATTCAAGTCACATAAGTTCAAGTTTACTTTGATTGGGCTATGCAAATGATCTACGCAATTCAATGATGCAGCAATTAGACATTCAACATGACAAACAAATTAAGAATTTAATTCCTGAAAATGAAATATCAAACAAGTCCAAGAATCCCGCACCTGTTTGCGACGAGCGTACTTTGAAATTATGGATCAAACGTCTCGATATGCCCCGTAAAGTCTTGCTTGACCGAGCCTACACCTATATTGCACGTATTCACTTGATTTAGGCTTGGTTCAATGGTCGGGAGGTTCAATTGGGGGATACAAATTGTTTTTGATTTTCTGAACCGAATTCGTATACCCTTTTTATCGGCTTCCTTACTTAACACCTCTAACCCTCACGAAATTTGCAATTAGGTCCTCCAAACCATATACCATCTCGATTGGGTACAATTCACTTACCGTTTCATTAATTTGGTTTCCGCATCAATTCCATTTACCGATTTCTTAGACCCTAACTTGGTCGAAATTCGAATTAACCGGTACACGTTCTAAAATTTCAAGATTAAGAGGAAACCCTATCGATTACAAGTCTAATTGGTTGGATTAAACTAAACAATTCACAATTATTCCCAATTTCGATTTTGGCATGAAAACCCTAAATATCAAAATCCAAATCGAGATGAAATTGGGAAAGGAATCGACAAATAAACAATCAAAGAAGCTCAAGGAGCTAGTCTACAAGCAATTCAAACACAAATCTCAGGTTTAAAATGAAAACCCGAGCAATCGAGAAATTCGAAATTTTAGAGAGAAACGGGAAGAGAAAGGAATACTGAATGGGAGGGCCAGGAGAGATCTACAGCCACTTGCTCGGTTCCAACTTCGATTTCTCGCAACAATCAGGGGTTTGAGAGGGAAAGGGAGCTCTATTTCTCTTTTTTCTTCTCTCTTGGGCGAAAACCACAGAAAATGAGGAAAGGGGCGGAGGGGAAGACAGAGAAAAGAAAGAAAATCTGGTGTTAGTTAAAAAGACACCCTGAGTGCGGACACACTCAATTTCAGTGAGGGTTAGCCACCCGCACTCAGCACTTGGCAAAATTTCAGCAGCTTGGAAAATACAGAAAAGAATACCCCAGTGTGGATGCACTCAGTACTTAGTCAAATTTTTCATCAAAATTGCACTGAACAAGCAAAAGTCCGAACCTAATGCGTCCGCATTCGGAACCAGTGCGGGTCAGTCACTCGCACTCAGTACTTGGTCGAATTTTCATAAAAATGGGATTGAACAAGAAAAAGTCCGAGCCTAATGCGTCCGCATTAGGATCCAGTGCGGGTCAAGACACCCGCACTTAGGACTTGTCAGATTTTGGAAAATTCAGCCAATACAGAATTTCTCAGTGCGGACGCACTGGCATAATTCATAATATAGTTAACAAGGAAACTGGAGCCAGTGCGGATCAACCATCCGCACTCACCACCAGTGCGGACGCACTAGACCTATAAGGGTTCAGAACTTAGTATTTTCGACGCGATTTTGATTCACACTCGACTTACTTATCAAGGGAGACATTATTTAAGGTTTAAATTTCTATTTCGTTAGCACGATTTTCGATTCTTGTTTTTAAAACATTATAAAATAAATTGTTAAAATTATGTAACATAACAGAGAGTTTAAGCAAAATTAAGCTTTATAACAAAAAAAATGAATGAATCATATAGCTTGGTTTCTTCACATAAATTATTATTTTTGGGTCTATAAAGTATTTTTTTTTAACTCGGTTAATCAGGCATACATACTTTTTTTGGGAATTTCAAGTAATTTAATTATATCATAACATAACAAAGTATTAAGTAATAACAAAGTATCCTCAAGTGGCAACCCAACGGTGGGCACTGATCACAAATTTTCCGGTCTTCATTAGATATCTCATTGAAATTTCTGAAAAACATTTCTTTTTCCAAAATATGCTTTTGCTGTTATGTTTTTTTAGAAAAAAAAGTACAAAATATGTCGTGTTGAAAATAATAATACATTATGCCCTATCCTAAATTATTTTGTCCCAATCTATCCTATTTCGTTTTTGAATTTATTTACCATTTAGTGGATATATTTTCATTGGAATTGGTAAATTTGAAATACGCGATTTTGGTTGCTAGCCCATGTTATATATTTTGCCTAATTTTTTGAGATAAGAGATAATATTACAGAAGATACTCTAATTTTGAATTTGGGACAAAGTTAGTTTTTAAATTTTTAGTTTTAACAACTTTTTTTCCTGACTATACAATCAGCGATAATGATCCTTGAGGAATTAAATTACTATCTAATAATAGTTGGTTTTAATGCAGTTGTTTCTACTATCTGAATTTCGAATTCAATAAATAATGTGCATATAATTTTTCTTATTGTTATAAAATATATTTATGTGGATGTTCATTCTATAACTTCCAATATTAATTCTCATTTCATTGTCCACTATATGAAGATAATATAGTGGGCAATGAAACCAACTTGCTAATACCATTTTATTGCTACCATTTTTTGTTGCGATAAATGCAGCATGCATTGCACAAATCAAAGAATGATATATCAAAGGAGACCGAACTAAACATATTGCACCAAAGTTCTTTTCGACACATGACCTACAAAAGGAAGGCGTAATAGATGTTTGCCAAGTCCGATCAATCGACAATCTGGCAGACCTATTCACAAAATCTTTACCGACAAAGGTTTTTGTACAACTCACAAAGAAGATAGGTCTACATCGATTGAAGGATATTCAATGATATCAAAATGAGGGGAAGCATTATACGCACTGTACTCTTTTTCCCTTAACCAAGTTTTTATCTCAATGGATTTTTCTTGGTAAGATTTTTAATGAGGCAGTACATGGTCCTGAAGTATCATGTTAATATCGATCCTGAAGTATCATATTAACAGTGTATAATGAAAGATGAACATTCAAGGAAAAGTGTTATAAAATATATTTATGTGGATGTTCATTTTATAACTTTCAATATTAATTCTCATTTCATTGCCCACTACCTCCACTAACTCCACTATTTCTACTACCATGGACATTCATTTTCTCCTTTATTATTGTAATATCTTTTTCTAGCTTATAAATAGAGGCTTTGTAAATAGAGAATGACACACATATTATATACAATAGTGGAGAATAAAATTTTGTCATTGCTCTCTCAATCTCTCTTGTTATTTACTTTATTTTTATTGCAACTTTATTTTAATTTTACAACACTTATTTTTTTCTTTAATATTCTCTTGCTCCTCATTTCTCTTAGCTTTCTTAATTGTTAAACTATGTATATCTCTCTTTAAAATTTGATTGATATCATTATACATGTCATATATCGATAATTCCACTATTTAATTAGAGATCTATATTTCCATGCTGTTCAAACTAATGAAATAAAATAGAGATAAATTAATGAATAAAAACGAGCACAACAAATTAAATTCTTTTGAACCGAATCACGCATCTTTTCACTTCTGGAAATTTATTAATGGGCCATATTTATAAAGAGGTCTCTAATTTCATGGGCCGGGCCGAGCAATAATTAAACCTTTATAGCTAACGGAAATTTTGTTTGAACAAAAATTGAATAATTTCTATTTCAGACATGAAATTTAGTTGCAGGGTTTGTATATTAACAGACTAGTTATAACTGTATACAGCGCATAAACTATTAGAGTTAAAAGCAGGAGTATATGGCTCGTGCGCTGTATGAAGTGAAAGATAATCTGTTAATATCTTTATTCTGAAGAAGTGAAAGATTATCTGTTAATATCTTTATTCTGAAATAGAAGTCGGGAGTGACGTCAGTTGGGAGCGTGCGAGCTAAAAACAGGGAGAAGAGCGGTGGAAGTGATAGAAATGGGTAAGGATTTTAACAGAGTAGTTTTAGCTTCATACAGCATATAAACCATATGCAGCGCTGTGTCAATTCTATTGTCCTTGCGCTGCACGACGTAAAAATAGCTCTGTTAAATGTCCACCTCTGAAAATAGAAATGGGAGTGTGAGCTAAAATAGCGAGAGGGAAAGAGCGACGCAGCGGAGGAAGAGATAAGAGAGAGAGAGAGAGTTTCTAGAAGAAGAGATGGAGAGATATATAGAGAGAGACGTTAATCAAATCACCGCCTCATTTTTATCTTTTCTCTTTGCCTGCGACCTAACACTCTTCTTCTCTCATTGCGATTGCGATTCATTGAGAGGAAAGAGTCTGATCGCACGTGTGATCGGAAGCGAAGGAGAAGACTTATCTATCCTCTCCTCTCCGTTCGTTTTTCTCTCTTCTCCACACCCTCACCGATTGTTATCTCTTCTCAGAAATGAACATTTTATTATAAGTTATTTTATATATTCAATTTTTATTATTTCTTTGACCACTTGACCGTGTAGCAAATAAACTCGAAACTTTCAAAATTTTGCATGTATATTCATCACTCATGAAGTACATGGATTTCAACGGTTTGGATTTGACATTTGACATCGATCCGATATACTTTTGGAGTTATGCTCACCAAACTTTCTTGGTGAGCATGTCACACGCTAGCTTTACTCAAAACTGAAATCATTCCTATTTCATATATCAAATTTAGTTGCAGGGTTTATATATTAACAGAGTAGTTATTACTGTATGCAGCTCATTACTATAGAGTTAAAAGCAGCAGTATATGGCTCTTGCGCTGTATGAAGTGAAAGATAATCTGTTAATATCTTTATCCTGAAATAGAAGTCGGGAGTGACGTCAGTTGGGAGCGTTCAGCTAAAAATAGGGAGGAGAGCGGAGGAAGTGATAGAAATGGGTGAGGATTTTAACAGAGCAGTTTTAGTTTCATACAGCATATAAAGTTATAAACCATATGCAGCGCTGTGTCAATTTTATTGTCCTTGCGCTGCACGACGTAAAAACAGCTCTGTTAAGTCTCCACATCTGAAAATAGAAATGGGAGTGTGGTCATTCTGGAGAGTGAGCTAAAATAGCGAGAGGGAAAGAGCGACGCAGCGGAGGAAGAGATAAGAGAGGAGAGTTTCTAGAAGAAGAGATGGAGAGATATATAGAGAGAGACGTTAATCGAATCACCGCCTCATT
Organism: Carex rostrata; assembly: GCA_964058875.1. NCBI lineage: Eukaryota > Viridiplantae > Streptophyta > Magnoliopsida > Poales > Cyperaceae > Carex > Carex rostrata. Next base: position 110,544 of record CAXKVT010000293.1, on the reverse strand, counting down.
TTTATCTTTTCTCTTTGCCAGCGACCTAACACTCTTCTTCTCTCATTGCGATTGCGATTACGATTGCGATTCATTGAGAGGAAAGAGTTTAGCTGCTGCTGCTGCTGCTTACATCTCATTTGTTACTTTAGTGTGGAGTAAGAGATTTACTCCACCTCTTACTTTATAATCAAACATGATCTATATATATAGTCTGATTGATTGTGTATGTACTGTCAAAAGTTTAGAATCTCATGACAATTTTTACGCAATTACAAACACGAGTAGAGTCTCGTATAGGAGACATCAAAGAGCAGGGGTGGAGGCAAAATAATAAATATGGCGAGACCTAAATTTATAATTATTTTGAATATTAAGTATATATTAAAATTTTTGGCTTGATCCTCCAAGAGGGATGATTGATTTCAGCACCTCACCGAGTTATCAAAACACACATACCATGTAGTTCTCTGCATAGAACACGAATGCAATTGTTGGAATTGTAGAAATGCCTCCGAACATATTCCTGAACAACAGCTAAATATTCTAATAAATATTCTCTGCAGGGGCGGAGGCAAGATTAATAAAAGAAAATTTGAGATAAGGTCAGGGTCTAATAAATATTCTAATGAGATAAGGTCAGGGTTCAATTAAGAAAAGTTCATAACTTTTTTTTTTTTTTTCCTGAAACAGCAAGTCAGAACAGACAATCAACTAAATTTTGCAAGATGAAACAAAGGATTGTATTATTGGAGTACTGTTATAAATGAACATGACATTTCACACAAGCTTTTAAAGTGTATAACCTTTGATAGAGCATGAACAGGTACAACCAATCACAAAACAAACAAGCAAGAAAAAAACATTGAGTTCAGAACTCATTCGTGAGTTCAGCACTCGAGCGACAGAGAGGGTTTGTCCAAAGTGCTTTGTACAAAATCTCATACGAATCTGGGCCTAACCGTCTGATTTGCATTAAGATTCATGCAAACATATTAAAACCTAATAAATTTAAATGGGCATGTAAATCTAAACCATTCAAACAAGTTTTAGCACAGATCAGACGGTTTAGGACTGACTTTGGATGAGGCTGTTCTCAAAACCTCATTTATTGATGAAAGGTCATTTGGCAGATTATCAGTTACAAGGAATGAACAAACCCCAGGCAATTAATCAGCAAAAGGAACGATATGTTACAGTAGTGAATTTATCGACGTTTCTTTGATTTGAACTCATTTCAAGTGAAGATAGTAAACACGATTACACATTAGACTCTAAACTGAAATTAAGTATCTTGCTGAACTGGTGCCATGCCAGTACAAGTCACTTGACCGGAACAGTGAACCAAGCTGACTAATCTGAACATGACTTAATTAACTGGTAAGACATCTTCCTTTCATAATTAAAGTCCAAAATTAGCTAGATATGGTTTACAAATTCAATGATTTGCGCCATCTAATGATACCAGTTAAAAATGCAAAATTGCACTTCTAAGTTCTTTTGATTAAAAAGGTCAAAAGACCCATCTTCATTGAAGAGAAAAAAAAGTTAAATTACACCATGGATGTCACACTACAACAATGTAGATACTTTTTGCGAGAGAAAAAGCAAATTTATGACGGTACTCCCTCGCGAAAAGTACCGTCGCAAAAAGAAAAAGCTGAAGAATGAGAGTAGTCCGTCGCAAAAAGTCACTTTTTTATCCTCGCGAAAGGTGTCTCATTCTTGTTGTGTCATTTGACTACTGCACCTGATGCAATGATTAACCCATCTAAAACCGAAAAACACCATGGGGCGTATACTGGAACCAAAATTGGCAGCATACAAGCTGCAAAACCCCACAAAGATGCATACCCAAAAAGTAAAATAAAAACAGTGGACACAGTACACCACCATAACACCAGAACAACATAACAGCATAACAGCATAACACAATTCCAACCAAGGTTAGACCTAAGCCGCACCATGGGGCTGAGAAAATAACAAGAAAACTCAAGAGATGGCTGAAAAGCCCAGGCCCTGCTGCTGGTGTCATTCGTCATAAAGCACCATTTGCATCTCGCCTCCGTCTGCTCCTTGAGTCGTAGCTGCTTCATCTTCTGGACTCCAACTCGCAAGTGGCAGCACATTCAGATCCTCTGGAAGCCACAGTGTAGTTGCTTCAGAAATTTGGGGTTTCACCTTACCTAACCAATAATGGACAAGAGAGATAATAAGCAAAACAACTTGTCGAACAGTTTTTTTATGCCCTTGAGCAAAACAAAGATCATTTCGATATTTCCACATAGTCCAACAAAATGCACTTAGAACTATTAAGAAAGCTATTTTGTGTGTTTTGGGGAGTTGATTGGCATAGTTTATGACCTCTGAAAATCTATTCCAAACAATACAAATATTTTGGCAGGACCCTAAGTAGAACCAGATTTGTTTGGTAAATTGACATGACACAAATAAGTGGTCGACAGATTCTGGTTGTTGGCAAAACTGACATCTATCAATTCCTATCCATCCTTTCTTTTTGAGGTTTTCGGTTGTCAAAATTTTGTTTTTGTTAAGAAGCCACATGAAGATCCTAATTTTAATTGGAATGGGAATTTGCCACCATAACATGGCATTTTGGGGGGTTACTCCTCTAAAATTGAGAATCTTATATAGGGAGCGAACAGAAAAGTGTCCATTGGTCTCCCATCTCCAGCTGAGCTTATCCTGTAAATGCGTATATGAAAAATGACTAATAATATCTAGTATGGCCAGCCATTCGGTATATTGGATCTCATCGAAAGATCTACGAAATTGAAGGGCCTCCCCTTGAGAGTTAATTACACATTGCAAGGAGATGGTTGGGTTAGAGCATATATTAAATATAAAAGAGAACCTAGAAGCCATAGGGCAATTTTGGTACCAAATATCAGTCCAAAATAAAACATTGGAGATGACACCCGGTTCATATGAGACACTAATACTTCCTAAAGATTGAAGTTTTAAGATATTGGTCCAAAATTCAGATTTAGGGGTAGACGGTGTTGTATATTTGAACCGAATCAGATCCTTCCAAGGACTGACATAGGAAGGGTCTCTATATTTCCACCACCATTTCAAGAGAAGGGCAAGATTCATTTGTTTAAGATCTAAAATTCCTAATCCCCCATACTCTTTGGCAAAACATGCTCTTTGCCAGTTGACTAATGCATATTTCTTTTTCCCTGTACTACTACCTTGCCACAAGAATCTACGACGAATTTTATCAATTTTGTGTATCACACCATCAGGAATTTGATAGACAGATAGGAAATAAAGTGGAACTGAAGATAGGACGGAATTAAGTAGAGTTAAACGCCCCCCTATTGATAATAAGTTGCCTTTCCAATTCTGTAATTTCTTTTCTATTTTATCAATAAGAAAAGTCCATTCCATCGAGGACAGTTTGGGGGTATGTAACGGTAATCCTAAGTATTGCATCGGAAAAGATGCAGGTGTACATCGAAAATAGGAAGCATATGTAGAGACATCAGGTATATTGATAGGAAACATAGAAGTCTTGGAATAATTGACTTTGATGCCTGAAATTGCTTCAAAGGCTATGAGAGCCCACCAAGCATTTTCTATGTTAGCTTTATCAGCTTTAAGAAAAATGATAGTATCGTCCGCATAATGACAATTGGTATGTGTATGATTATCTAAAACTGAAGGTCCTAATCCTAGAATAGTATTGGTATGGCGCCCTTTCATGAATATTTTACTTAGAGTATCAGCTGCAAGGATATAAAGGTAGGGAGACAGGGGATCACCCTGTCGAACCCCCCTCTTGCAAAAGAAATAGTTAGTAAGGTCGCCATTTATATTGATACATGATTGGGAGCTAATGAGCCATTCGTTAATCCATCGTATCCATTTTTGTCCAAAACCTCTACTATGTAATATATCTAAAAGATAAGACCAATTAATTTTGTCGTATGCTTTCTCAAAATCCACTTTGACAATCACTCCTGGTTCCTTACTTACTTGGCAAGAATGTATGATTTCTTGACTAAGTACGACATTATCTAGAATATATCTCCCTTTGATAAAAGCGGCTTGGCTACTATCAATGATTCTATTCATTATTGATTCTAAACGAAAGGTCAATATCTTAGAGATAATTTTGAAACTACAGTTCATCAAGCTAATCGGTCTGAATTTGGTTATTAATTTGGTATCGTTCTCTTTGGGGATAAGGCAAATGATTGATCTATTCAGACTAGTGAGCTTGGTAGAATGATTATAAAAATGTGAACATAATCGACAGAATTCACTACTGATCAGATCCCAAAAAACCTGATAAAACTTGAAACACTAGTAGAGAATGTACAATTAGTGTCGCCTCATTAGTATCGGATGTATTTAAAATGCGACACTAATACTATTCGTGTCGGTCAAAATAAATAGCTGATACTAATAGCTAACAATTAGTGTCGATCAATTACAAAAATCCGACACTAATATTTTAGTGTCGGCTGTTTATAAATAGCTGATACTAATAATTAACAATTAGTGTCGGCTATATTAGTGTCGGCTATTTATAAAAAGCCGACACTAATTGTCAACTATTAGTATCAGCTATTTATAAACAACCGACACTAAACTAATACTGCAGCTGAAAATTTTACGGCCGATACTAAAGCTGAAAATTTTCGCGCATGAACCCGCGCTCCATTTTCATTTTCAGTCCCGCTGATTCTCTCTCTCCCACTTTTTCACTCATCAAAACGCACATCTTTAGGGTTTTTCAAAACCGCGCATCCCTCATCGCTCTCTCTAGCTCTCCCGCCGCTCAGCCTTCGCCGCCGCTTGCTCTCTCTCACGGAGTCCATCTCCTTCCACCATCGCTTGCTCGCCTCAGGCGTCGATGCCGCTGACAGGACCAATTCTGGACACAGTTCTGGACGCAATTCTGGACGCGATAGGGGCGAGCTAGCAGTATTTCTGCGATTTTTTATGTGTTTGTCGCTCCCTCTCACAATTCCTCTCCGATCTCTTTGTTAGATTCCTTTTATAACTCTTCTCTCTTTCTAATTTTCAATTTGTTTTTTCATTCAATTTAGGTGTTTTTCTGATTTCTCTTGACAACAGGAAGCTACAACGACCTTTCTCCACTAATGGTACATTTTAATATGGTTCTCATATTTCTGGTATTAATCTGATTATAATTTTTTGTATAATATATGTTTCTGAATAGAGCTCTCTCATTTGAATTTACCGTTCACCTTGCATAGGTTCTGATTTCTGACACTACTCACGAAGCTGCTACATGGAGTTGTGTGCTTGCTATCCATTTACAATTTTATTATATTATGTCATTTTTACTTCTTAATTTTAGTTTTATTACGATGTACAATTTACTGCAATATAACTCTTATGATGATTAATGCTGAACAAACAAACCAGATAGAGAGGTTAATACAACACCTAAAATGATAATTTATTTGTATTTCATTGTAGGTTGTAGATGCACCTTCCGATTTTACCCCTCTTGATGGGGCTGCTCTCTGTGCATATCTGATTTTTGAACAATTCTTAATGCTCCTAAAGTATAAGGTAACAATTCTTAATGATCAGCAAACCAATCTTCATATTTTATTGCGATTTCTTACAAAGCTGGTGCTCTCTGAGTCCTTGCTCTCAGTTTATCTGCTCGTGTCCTGCCTCTTGCAGTTGTTATTATACCATATTATTTATTGTTATCTGGATTGTCTCCGAAAAGAAAAAAAAAAGGCGAAGCAATCGGCTTGGGAGCTTATAGCTTCAATTACTGTCCAATAAAGAAGGTTATCAATCTTACCTCCGATTAATTAGCTTCCAATTGGGTCCTCATTGGATAAACCTCTCTTGTCAAGTTGGAGAATTCTGGTATACAGTGGCATTTTATTCTTCTAATTTCTTGATTTTGCTGCTTCCATCAGATATACAGTGACATTTTATTGTTCATCTTCAAAGCAACAAAGCAAAATCTCTTTTAGGTATTCTCTATTCTCTACAAAGTTTCTTTATTTTTTTTAGCCTTCAACAGTTATATTTTAGGAATTAAATGAGGATTTCGTGTTTAATTCTTTGGAAAGTACTATTTGAAAACAGTTGCATGCTGAGTGAAGAAGCTATACTTAGTAAGAATTGGGTGCTTTCGAGGGCATATTTGGGAACATTTTTGTTTTCTCTATCTCTTTCTCTGATGGTATGTACACCTGAATTTTATTTTGCAAATTGTGGAACAAAGGTCTAGTTTAATGATCTGCAGTAATTTTTTTGTGGTTCCAGTGCAGGTCAGAAGAGGAGCTTTCTGGTGCAATTCAGGCTACAGAAAAGCTTATCCTTGATTCAAAAGAGAAGATAGAGTATTACTGTACCATGATGCAAGAGCTTGTAAGCACTCTTTTCACTTGCCTTTGTATATTATTTTTAAAATATATTTCCATATTTGATCTTAAATTGGAAATTTTTTGCTGTTTTCTTGCTTATGAATAATTCTGGTTTTTTCATTTTTGCTAAAGGTTCTTTACAAAAGTCGCTGCGACACAATGAGAGATTCTAATCCTCGTGACATTTGTAAACTATTTTATGTTGTTAGTATATCATTATTTGACTTATTTAGTGTAAAATTTGCAAGTTGGGGTAAAGTCACATGCCATCATACCTGTACCAATGATCTTAAGTCTCAATATCTTGATCCATGCATGACCAGACCATGTAGGCTCCATGGATAACTCATAGGCCATCATACCAACATATCGGTATACTTGTACCAGTGTTCAACACAAACAAAACCAAAAGAAACCTATACTGGTACAACATATGCCTAAAACAGCCCTTGAGACCAAATCAGATAGAAATACTGGTTCCAGGCTAAATTAAACCAAGTCATTACACACACATATAGACAACACTTCCATGAGCATCCCTGAACAAAAATTTTCATTTTTGGAATTTTCTATGATTTATAGTGAATTTTTGAAATTTTAATTTTTTTTTAAAAAAAAAAAAATTTAGTATGGGCTATTTAATAAAGAGCCGACACTAAAAGTAAGGCATTAGTGTCGGCTCTTTATTAAATAGCCGACACTAATACTTATTAGTGTCGCATTTTTATAATTAGCCGACACTAATAAAGCATTAGTGTCGGCTATTTAATAAAGAGCCGACACTAATACTTATTAGTGTCGCATTTTTTATAATTAGCCGACACTAATGCCTTACTTTTAGTGTCGGTCATTTAAAGAGTATTAGTATCAGCTCCATTAGTGTCGCCTAAAGTCCGACACTAATATCCATAAACAACTGATACTAATTCCAAGTTCTCCACTAGTGAAAGTGAAACCATCGAGGCCCGGAGTGCCATTTGGTTCATAAGCAAAAACAGCATGTCTAATTTCTTCAACAGTAAATGGTAATTCTAACATTTGTTGCTCAGAAGCTGTAATTTTGTCACTGGGGTCCCAAAAGTCTGGTTCTAAGGAAGCACAAACATGTCCTGGTTGACCTAGCAAATCTTTATAGAATTTTTGAATGTGTTGAGAAATTTCAGATTTGGTAGTAGTGGTAGTGCCATCTATGTTTAGTGCACTTCTAAGTTCTAACCATGTGATTTATCCTAATGATCTCCTCATGATAATCTAACCTCATTGATCTCCTCAGCTTGGCTAAAATTGCACTTGTAATTTAGTTCCCTTAAAACTTGGTGGGGAAATGCAGTTGGAGACTTTGAGCTCCGTTACCAGTCATCACCTGTCTGTATCAATCAAGGGCAGACATTAAGAGCCCTCAAAGAGGTCCAATATTTGGCAAAGAATTAGTGACAAAATTGAAAATTAAATCCGTAAACTAAAACAACTAGGCAAGGGATCAGTTTATCATATTCATTCAATATGAGTGGTCAAAATCTCTGTTATCATGCATATTGCTGTCAAATTTATCTAACTTTACTCTATTTACTTTTATTTGTACACACTTGCGTGTTGTTTGTTTGACTTGTTAGTTTAGATGATTTAACCGAAAAAACGTTCAAAAATCTTTAAGACTCTCTATTCATCCCCCTCCAGGTGCCGTTCAGTTGGTACCTCTTTATGAAGTAGATGTTGTTCCCTTTGAACTCAGCAAAATCACTCTCTCGCTCTGAGATAGAAAACACGAGCATAATAAACAGTATATTCAAAGAACAATATTCGGTCTCCAATGCTGCTAGGCTTGATCCAATAAGGATTCTCGATTTTCATTGCCAAATTCGAGACGGTGAATGTAAAATTTAGAATTCGTCCTCTCATATGATTGATTATAGAAAAAGGTTAAAATCTCACATTTAATAATCAATTTATTTTAGTTGAAGAAAATAAGAAATTCATTTTGTCAATGAATCTCTATTTTTAAAATAAATGATTACAATATATATCTTTATTTAAAAAAAAAAAATTCTTTTTGAACATCCATTTTATATGCTTATTTTCTAAATACATGCGGTGACAAGTAATATCTGGACACAAGTGTTCATGTCCATACCGTGGCGTGTTGTGACTTGAATCACGTTCTATATCGTGATTAAGTTTAATTTTCATCGTGATCAAAATAGCAGAAAACAAATTGCGTTATGTGAATGGTCACGACATGTTGATTACGCCGTGATCAAGTCACACCGTGATAAAACTTTAAAAACTAAAATTAAACGGGAAGCTGACAGAAGAAAAAGAAGAGAGAAAAGGAGCTCTCAAAAGGAAACTTTGGAAAATAATACACAGGAGAGAGGTCAAATCAAATTGACAACGAACATGAGTGACAGAAATTTGCTATCGACGTATTAAAAAAAAACCGAAATTGGATTTGTTTGTAGCCAACGAAATCTAATCGACTTGGATTTGTTTGTAGTCTCTGTTATCACGTAGTGGGGAAGGTTTGATCTATCTGGTCAGAAAAATAACAAATCTATCATATCAATCAAATCACACCATTTACCTAAAGCAAGGATAAAGGGAGGAGAAAATAAAAATGGATCTTTTAAATTGGGCTAGCTTTAGTAGGTTTTGAACATATATATCAGGTTTGAAGATAAATTTTGATAAGTTTGAAATGTTGCGTCTGAATTTAGAAAATATGGAAACTCACTATTGCTTTATGCAACTATTTTAAAAAATTCACAAATTTATCTAATTTATTATTATTTTTCTATTAGAAATCTGTTTAAATTTCTAAAATTCTCATTTACGTTGCATTAAAATATAAAAAAATTGTAGTATGTATAACAAAAATATTCAGTCTTATAATTGATTGATTTTCGAGGACAAAATGTTTATTTTCTTACTTGTGATGCGCACAAGGTATGCCTTAATACCATTGTATGTGTCACAAGTAGAGAAATAAATCATTTGTTCTCAGAAATCGATTAGTTAGAAGGTTGAATATTGTATAACTACTTATTTTTATTTTACAATAATTAATATATTGAGAAACTTATAAATTAAAAATGAATTTTAATAAAAAAGACTAAATTTGTGAGTTTTTAAAATTTTGAAGGATAATATGATATTATGAATTATAGATGACAAAATATGTCATTTTAAAGTTTTTGAGGGGTATATGTGAAATTCCCCCTTCTTTCAAATAGGATATATAATAGAAGATAGCCATGAATTAGAGATATCCTCTTACAACATTTCACCCCACACACACAAAAAAAAAAAAAAAATGGGAGGTTTACATCTCTTACTTCTCATATGCTTATTCTTGTTCCATTTTCCATCAAACTGCCTTGCCACAAATGAATCTGACATGTTTGCACTACTCTCCTTCAAGTCTCTCATGTATGGACCATTCAGGGAATTATCATCTTGGAATGAAACTCTTCATTATTGTCAGTGGCAAGGCGTAAGATGCGGCAACCGCCATCCCGACAGAGTAACTGCTCTCTCTCTAGTTTCATTAAGTTTGTCAGGCCGTATATCACCCTCATTGGGAAATCTCACATTTCTCAAAAGTTTGAATCTTTCAGATAACCAGCTAACTGGTAACATCCCAACAGAGCTTGGTCATTTGAGTAGACTGCAATTTCTCAATTTGAGTGTGAATAACCTTGCTGGAAACATTCCATCAGCTCTTAGTAATTGTTCAAAATTAAAATTTCTATCTCTGAGAACCAATAATCTTCAAGGAGCCATTCCTCCACAATTTGGTTTCCTAGAACAACTCGAAAGTTTGGATCTAAATAGCAATAATCTTACAAAATCTATCCCAAGCACCTTAGGCAACCTTACCCATATATTAATTCTTGATCTATACGGAAATAATTTAGATGGTTTCATCCCGCCTTCACTCGGCCAACTAAAGGCTCTTGAGCACCTTAGACTCAGTGAAAACAATTTGTCAGGCAATATACCACATTCCATTTACAACCTCTCAGCTATAGTTGAATTGAGATTTGGTGGAAATCATCTTGATGGAAATCTTCCTTCTAACTTTTTTGATGCATTTGAGAACCTACAGTATCTATCGCTGCACCTAAATCTATTTAATGGAGAGATTCCAATATCCATATCCAATTGTTCAACCATAGTTGAGATTGATTTAGGCTCAAACAATTTCAGAGGCACAATACCAGATAGTATAGGAACCTTACAAAAGCTTTCTTGGCTTGACATGTCTAGAAATCAAATTAAGGCCACAAGGGACGATTGGAGATTCTTTGATTCTTTAATCAACTGTACATTTCTACAACTATTGAATCTTGGAGGCAACCAGCTCCAAGGCAGGCTACCTGGTTCGATAGCAAATCTCTCTACTAGTCTTTTCTATTTAGGGCTTTACATGAATCCAATTTCAGGAAATATTCCTGCAGGAACAGGAAAACTAACCAACCTTGAATACTTAGAAATAGCTATAACATTTATTGAAGGCAGTATCCCAAAAGAAATCGGCAACCTTTGGAAATTGGGAAGATTATACCTACATGCAAACATGTTATCAGGTGAAATCCCATCAACTTTAGGTAATCTCACCCAGATGAATGTGCTTCATCTCGAGTACAATGCATTCACCGGGAGTATACCAGAGGAATTAAGCAATATGCAAGTAATAGGTTCCATTTTTCTTTCAAATAATAAATTGATAGGCTCAATCCCAAAGAAACTCTTCAATCTTCATTCACTTTCTATCAGCCTCGACTTGTCAAATAACTATTTGAATGGATCACTTCCATCAGAAATTGGCCAATTAGAAAATGTAGCAGAAGTTTATCTATCAAATAACAAATTATCTGGTCAAATTCCTAGCACAATCGACAAGTGCCAGGTACTTCAAATACTTCATCTTGATGGAAACCAATTGAATGGGTCTATTCCCTTCTCTTTGGGCAACATGATAGGGTTACAAGATCTTGATATCTCCAACAATTCTTTTTCTGGTCAAATACCTGAATTTGTTGCTCATATGAAACTTCGGCATTTGAATATTTCGTTCAACAATTTTGAGGGGGAATTACCGAAAGATGGGGTTTTTAGGAATGTTAGTGCAGTAGACATAAGAGGAAATTCAAAACTTTGTGGTGGAGTACCTGAAATGCATCTACCCAAATGTGTTTTAGATAACCAAAAGAAGAAGCATTATTCCAAAATTATCATTGTACTAATTTGTTGCATAGGTGGCATCATATGCTTATGTATAACCATGTTTTTGATAGCCCATTTTGGTTGGAAAAAAAGATCTCAGAATAATCCCCTACCATTTGTGACCAAAAATTCTGAGTATCAAATGGTATCATACAATGATATTCTCAGGGCTACGGACCATTTTTCGTCGGAGAATCTAATTGGAAGAGGTACTTTTGGAGTTGTTTACAAAGCTCCCATGAATTTTGAGAAAGTGACAACTGTTGCTGTGAAGGTACTAAATCTCAATCAGCATGGTGCTTCTAGAAGTTTCTTCTCTGAATGTGAGGTATTAAGAAAAGTCCGACACAGAAATCTTATCAAAGTTTTAAGTTCATGCTCTAGCACAGACCACCGTGGTAATGATTTTAAAGCTTTGATTTTTGAGTTTATGCCTAATGGCAGCTTAGAAACATGGTTGCATCCCGACGAGTGTACAAATAGGTCATTTAGGAGTCTCAGCATCATCGAGAGGTTGAATATAGCAATCGATATTGCGGCAGCTTTGGACTATCTTCATAACCATGGGCCAGCTCCAATCGTACATTGTGATCTTAAACCTAGCAATGTGCTTTTGGATGAAGACATGACTGCACATGTGGGTGATTTCGGGCTTGCCAGATTTCTGGTTCAACCTGATTCTATGTCTTCTCTGTTGACTGGAAGTACAACTGGACTTAGAGGTTCTATCGGTTATATCCCCCCAGGTATAAGCTTATCCTTGTGAGAAATTATTTTTTGTGAAATTTGTCGGTGCAAGTAGTTACATACCAGCTTACAAAAATATTTTTTACCCAATCATGGTACAAAAAGAATGGCTTCAACAAAATTTGCTTTATCCCATATGTTCTTTTAATTACCTTAATAGATGGTACCAAACATAGTTACCTCCTAGCTGTTAAATTGGTATTTGAATAGTAAGTGTGCACTAGCTTTTGGAAGGCCAAATTAAATTAATGCAGCAAATTAACCTTGGCAACATACATAGTGAAAAAAAGGAGGCCAATTCCTTTCCCCACAATATCTCGCACTACTCGTTTGTTTGAATTGAAAAGAAAAAACAACATTATGCTACTGATTTTGCTGCATAATTTGTTTTTTTTAGAATATGGCATGGGTGGTCAGGCATCGATTGAAGGAGATGCATATAGCTACGGCATTCTTCTGCTTGAGATGTTTACTGGCGTAAGCCCCACTGACGAAAGATTTAGAGACGGATTGAGCCTCCACATGCAAGTTGAGATGGCTTTCTCTGATCGTGTTATTGAAATAATAGACCACAGATTGTTTCTAGTCAATGATGGAGGGAATGCAAATGTAAAGGAGGACGTTCATGATTGCTTGGTTTCAGTGATTCGATGCGGTCTTTTGTGCTCCAAGTTGTCTCCAAAAGAGCGCATTGGGATCAAAGAAGTTGTCAAGGAGTTGAATTGGGCTCGAGTGAAGCTGCTGAGATGACTGAGATAAAAAGTGACAAATTGAAAATCTGACTTCACCATCTATGGAATTCATCTTTAGTATTGTAATTAACATTTACTGGCTGTAAAGTACCTATAAGCAATAATGTCCATATTTTTATATGGACCCATTAATGGAAGTTTGTATACAGTAATTGAGTAGTGGATGGCTGCTGGTAAATTCCACCAGTGATATTTATATGCCTAGTATAGTATTCAATGTCCAGTCCAGGTTCTGTCACATGAAAATTGTTCAATACTGTACCTGATCAGATTATCTGATCTCTTGAACCAACAGCACACAAAAATAATATACCTGATTAGTACGTAGTTAATTTGTCTCAACTGAAATTAGGTCCTACTTGGTAAGTTTCTTCATTTACAATATATCTATCATGGACTAGTTTACACGTTGATAATAAATACCATGCATTTTGAGTTATTTTTTGTCAGATAAAGTTGCCCCAGTACTGATTGAGCCAATTGTTGATTCTCTCATTTTTTCTTTCCTCCCGTGCTTGGTCAATAATAATGCAACTGGAACTTGTAGATATTTTGTCAGTCATTAAAGTCTCGACACGACAGAAGTATTTTGTTGATAAGTCTCGACAAGTTAGTATTTCAGCTCTTGTAGTTAAATAAAGCATAGTTATAGTGTTCACTGTTTTCTCTCTTTTTTTCTCCAAATGTACAAATTTTGCCATCTGAATTCAAAACATAGTTACAGTACCCAGTTGATGGACAAAATTATAGCAGCATATGTCAAAAAAAATATTGGGTCTTTATGTTATATTATGAAGACGAAGAAATTGGGCCTTTGGCCCATGTCGTTATTTGACATGAATGAATTTCGATTTGGAAATGAATTAGAGGAGGTGAGACAGAGTTGTTCGTCCCAACCGTGAGCTATCTCTAAGCCATCTCTTTTCTAGGTTTTGTTTTCTTTGTAACAATTCACTATATACACTTGGACATATCGTAGATTAGTATATAAAATTATAAGAGAGTGTGATCGAGTATTATTGGCTTGTTAATCTCCTTCTATTTATAAAGACTCCTTGATATAGTGAAGTTGCGCCGTGTATTTTTTTTTTTTTTTTCATGAAAGAGTTTTCACAGAAAAATTTGTTTCTCTCTTTTATTTTCTGTGATTCATTGCTTGTTTGTATTAGCTTCTTGTTTGACTTTTACATTTCTTTATTTGGTCGAATATTGATGTATGCCCGCAAGGTGTCCGATGAAATTAATCCTTGAAACGCTTCTGCGGTTAACCCCAACAATTGTTATCATAGAACGTCAGACTTTGGCATAAGAGTGATTGAAACTTGAGTTGGTTTAATTTGAGTTTGTATTCGTGATTGCACGTGTAGAACGAAGAAGGCTATGAAATTTGAGAAGTTCAATGGTAGTAATTTGGCTATTTAATTGTTATTTTTTTGAAGATGGTATAAAAATTCGGAATAATACATTGTCAAACACTTTTCTTTATTGATTATTTTGGATTTCAAGAGAAACCTTATAATTAGCTAATTCAAACTAATTAGTACCTAACTTTTGTTTAGAAGAAAGCCGGTATGCAATTAGTTGCTAATTACTTGAATTCTGGTTCAATACATGATGATTCACTCTTTTTTGTTATAAAATTTAATCAAAATTTACTCTTCTAATTAACGGCCATTTTTTTAATACCTAAAAAAAAAAATTTACAAAACTGCCCACTGTTTACGCTTTTTTTTTTAAATCTACCCAGACCGTCTGGCCTATGGGCGGTCCAGAATCCTAGTGTACCGCCTAGGGATGGGGCGGTCCACTAGGGACCTGATTGCCTAGGGGTTGGGCGGTCCCTTTTTTTTTTTTTTTTAGAGATATGAATATTTTCATTTAAATAGTTTTGTGAAGTTTTAGTTTTCTTGTTTAGAGTGTATGCCAAAAAATAAAACATTGATATATTTATGAGTGAGATGTCGTAACTCTTTATAACTTTGATTTGATTTGTCAGTTGGATATCATAAGTCTAAAGATAACATTAATTAAGGACTTGGCCTTGATTCAAAAAATTTCAAGCTTTGACAGCTTGTTAATATTTCAGAAATTTTGATTAAATGATATCTTGGAGTTTTGATCTTCTTCTCTTTATTTTTTATACTAAAATAGTAGTTTAGAGCTACTAAAATATGTTCAAACCTCAAATTAGATCTCTGTCCATGCACAAAGCACTCTAGACTGACCTCTGGTATGGTACCAAGTCCGAACTCAGTACCAAAGTCCTTAATTATACAAATTTGACATCTGCTGGTAAATCAGCAAGTCTGGACTGATACAGGGACTAAACTGCAAAAGTGATTAACTAGTACGTAGAGCATTCAAAAATACACATAATTGACACAAATTTTAATTTATTTGGATTTTTCTACAATTAGTTATGAATTTCCAAAATTCAACTTTTGAAAAAACTTTAAACAGCCATAACTTTGGCTAGGAAAGTCGGATTTGCGCGTATGACCACTATTCGGAAAGGGGGGGACGAGATAGATCCGAATATCGCCTCGGGGGTTACCTTCGGGCATCCGAAGCATCATAATTTCAAAGAAACGTTGTTTAGTGTCTCAAAAATTCAGTTTAAGTTTTCGTTCAACGGTAGACATGCAACGATCAGTATTTTGTTTAGTCAAAAGCCTAAGTGATTATTCAAGAATTATCCATATAATTATTTTAAAATGCATTTACTATTTATTGTGTTCGTTTGCCTATCTCCGAGCAAATGATATATGTTGACAATAATAAAATAATTCAATTATTCTCTCTCTCGCTCTCCAATTATTCTCTAAAAAAAAGAAGTTGACAACATTGGGGCAATCTAACTATAGTTCCTTGTGTATATTTGAATAAAATAAATTATTAAGAATCAAGGCCAAGTCTTTAATTAGTGTTATCTTAAGACTTGTGATATCCAACTGACAAATCAAATCAAAGTTATAAAGAGTTACGACATCTCACTCATAAATATATCAAATGTTTTATTTTTTGGCATACACTCTAAACAAGAAAACTAAAACTTCACAAAACTATTTAAATGAAAATATTCATATCTCTAAAAAAAACGAAAAAAGAAAAGAAAAGAAAGGGGACAGCCCCAGTCCCAGGCGGTCCACTAGGATTCTGGACCGCCCATAGGCCAGGTGGTCTGGTTAGATTAAAAAAAAAAGGTAAACAGTGGGCAGTTTTGTAAATTTTTTTTTTTTTTTGGTATTAAAAAAAATGACCGTCTAATTAATATAAAAATTCACTCTTTTTTTTAATGAAAAATAAAAAAATGAATTATGTGCTAATGAGCAAAATTTGTATGATTTTTTGAGCGAAATTATTATTCTATAACTAAGGATACGGATCGGATAGGGTGCAAACAGATCTGATACGGATCAGATAGTGGTAAAAGTATCCACTTTTAGTTTTTGAATACGGATCAGATATTAAATAAGATACATATGCTAATTGGATATTAAACATATACAAATAAGAGTAATATATAACGGATACGAATGAAATCCGGATATCTAATTTAAATATGTGATAAAATTTACATGTTATTCAATAAAATAAATCATTAAAACATAAAAATAACATAAAATGCATTTATATATATTTAGGACATTCAATTATTATGGTAAATAAAATAATATTTTTTTCTCATGTTAAATTTGCTATATATGTCATTACAATATATATATTTTTTTTGACAAAACTTAATCACAAACATTACCATATTTTTATTCAATAAATGTTAACAAAAAATAACTTCTCTAACCATATATTATTCTAAAATATGTGGATAAAAAAATGTGGACACGGATAATTTATCCGAACAATTATCCGTATTTGTATCCGAATATGCACATACATATATCCGAAAAACTACAAAAATACAAATATGAATAATTATTTGTATCCGCTTCTGAAACCAAAATCGTATCAGCATAAATAATATACGTATCTGCATCCATATTTGCAAACTATCGATCTGTATCGGTATAAATTTGGATACAGATCCGGACAAATAATATCCAATCCGTTTACAACCCTACTAATTTGATTTCACGTTGCATGCTGTAATACTTAAAAAAATATTATTCATCGTATAGAAGGGTTTAAATGTCTTATTTTTTGTTCTTTGATTATGTCGTAAGAACTAAAATAATATAAAATTGAAAACTTAAATATTAAAATAAAACCGTTAGATATGATATGTATCATTTTATCTAGGTATACAAAGGATCACGACATTTCAATTTTGTTTTAATTAGTATCAAGACCTTGTAAAATTAAATTGATGTGAATAAATTATGGACATTGATTCATATCAAATCAAAATAAACAAGTGATGAGTTTTTACGTGCATGTGGAAAAATGAATATAGATTACATTTAATGATTTTATTTAAATTTAAATTTTAGAATTTTTTTATGTTAGAAAATTAAAATGTGAAGTCCAAAAATAAAATAAATTTGAATTTTCCTCTTCCTGATTTCATGATCTTATATTTTGAAAATTCATCTAGAAAATGAGAAAAGGTATATATTACGAAATTAAGTTGGATGAGACAACTTTTTGTGAATATTGAAGTTAGATGATTTGATTTGAACTTTATTCCAATAAAAAAGAGAGTCATTACATTATCACTTGCAGGGTTCTAAAATACCTCTATCTCTTATTCTCCCTCTCCCACAGCAATATATAGTGTAAAATTAAGGTCAATTTTTTTATAAATGACACAATATAATTTGGAACTTAATTATTTAAAAAGAGAAGAAGTTGCACATATTATTCTCCTTTAAAATCACCTATTTGTTCTAGAAAATTGTTTTTTACATATTGTATATTGTATATATATGGATTTTTTTAGTCTGAAATGTACAATCTGATTCAATTTTTATGGTTCTTATTGTAGGATTTTTAATGTGGAACCAAGAGCTTAAAAAAATAAGAGAAATTTATTTTTGATAAAATTAAGATGATATAATTATTTGAATTTAAAAAATAAACTTAATCGAGTATATACACGAGAATTAGTTAAATGGAAGTTCTTAATAAACATTCTACAAGATAAAGGAGATAATCATATATAGCATAGTTCGAGAAAAACAATACTATCAAATAAATTTTCTCCATCAGTTCTTGCTAGAACTACAAATTATGTTGTTCTGTTGTTCACAACAATTAATTTTCATGCTTCATTCCCTAATAACAACAATCTAAATGCAATTTTGATTTAGGTAACTAAGAACCATGTCTTTTTGTGTATCTACGACTCAACTTCTGATATGATATTACGATGAAACTTAATTCTTGGTCTCAAGAATTCAAATCAGAAAGTCTCTACTTAATCTTATATTTGAACGCGTTTATAACACACTCAGCGCAAATAAATTGAAATCAATCAGAATATGAATTGTGGCAACTCATCTGCTTCTCTTTGCCATGATTTTATTGATCCCATGAGAAGAGAGGAGAGGAGAGGAGAGGAGAGGAGAGGAGAAAAGAGACTAAAAAAAGAAGCTGAAGCGACCAAGGAAGATGGAAGTGTTTCTCTTTAGAAATTTCATGGACACCTCCATTTTAGTAGAAGGGTATATTAGTCAATATAATATTTAAAATAATTAAATAAAAGATCAAATAAATAAAAGGATATAGAAGAAAGAAAGTTAAGTTTATATGAAAAAAATTAGATATTATTATGCATTAATGAGAAAATTAACTATTTTGAAAGTTTGAATGGGCACACTGAAATTTTTCCTAATAATAATTATATATATAACACTAAACACATAGTCATGTATAGCTAACCCCACTTGCTCTTATCTCAAAATAAAAATTGGAACATATATATTTTTCTTTATGTCATTTGTCTCTTTTCCACCAAGTGTTAATTAATTAGTCCCATTAGTTGGGCAAAGATTTCAATCAGCTTTGTCACCATTTTTCCGTAAATAATATAAAATGAACACATGCAATGATTTTTCATTAATCTTTAATTATGAACCCTCCAGCTATATTATTCAAATTATTGCGTGCTTCAATGACCAATCTTTATTAAATATTAAACCTTTGAATTAATGTGCATCAATTCAACCATACATGTCATTAAGAGCCTTAACACCATTTTACAATTTGCAACAGTTGATTTTGTTCTAGATAAATTAAAATATTTAGAATTACTTCATAAAATGTTAAAATGTTTACAAGGATCCTCAACCAACACAATAAATTTAACTGTAAAGGACACAGGAGTTTTTAATGAATTATTAATTGATAATTGGTTTACAAAAAAGATATGTATTAATGGCTGTATTAGCTGATTATCCAATTGCTCTAGTAATACATATTTTTTTCAAAAATCAATTATTAATTATATTGGGAAGCCTCTTAAGAGCTGATCACTAAATTATATCTTAACTAATACCTACTCACCAAATTAATTATTATATTAATTCCAATCGATCAACATCAGCTCATCACCTCTTAAGCAAATATTTTGATTTTCTTACTATCATATTGTATTAGCTCATCAACTCAATAATCCTCTTTGCTTTGCTTTGCTTCCTCATCTCAAATTGATGATCAACTCACCATCAGCTACTCCATGGAAATCAACTGATTCACTCGAGTGAGGTGATCCCGTGACAAACGGCTCGTCTTCGTCCCATTCCGGTCCTACCCAGCAAAGTCAACTCGAGATCCGATGAATTTCCAAACCGAATACAGATCTCCCCTATTCGTCCAATACATGTATTTTTAGTTGACATTCATTAGTTATACTGAATTTACAAGATAAACAGTTGAAATTTAATCACCGGACGAGATTTCATACTGTCATTAATTTTCTTAACATTAATTACTGCTTGGAGTCTCCAATATCTTATTTACTAAAAAAAAAAAAAGTTGATCTTAAATTGGAAAGCTTTTCTCCCTTAAATCTCACCTATATAGGCATCAACGGAGGAGCACTAGGCAAAGAAAGCTTCAACCACTTGTTTAATTTTCAGCTGGTCTCCAATATAGCTTAATTTGGTCTCAAGGTACGTAGTAATATCCAAGCTTCTATAGTCTCCGTCGACTTTCTAAGTTTTTATCTTGTATAAGGTTTAATTAGTATATATTAATTTTAGTTACCATAGTTAATTATGTGCTATATCTAATATTGTTGGTCGTTTGCACAACTATATATCTATAGATGTGTTCTGTGGATAGAGGTTGCTAAGGTCATAGTGGTACGTATGATCAAGATCTTAGTAGTATCAGTTCGTTTTGGTGATTTTTAAAATTCGAAAATTTGATTTATAGTATTTAACATGTTCGTCATATTAAAATGTGCTTGAAAACCAAATTGTACATTTTTATAAATTTTTTTACTATTTTTTATAATGCTTGAAGTCATTGTTTTTTCAGAATTTTTTTAATTTTAAATTTTTTTATTAAAACAGTGATGTTTAAAAATTCTAAAAAATATTAAATAATTTTCTAAAAATGTAAAAAATTGGTCCCCTAGCATATTTTACTATAGAGAACATAATGTTGAACACTTCAAACCGACAATTTGAACTATATAGTATCAAGGCCAGAAGCAGGGGCGTTCTGGTGTCCATTATTGGACCAAGTCTGGTCCGTTGGACAGATCCACCATTCGATCATTAGATCATACGTCAAGATTCGTTCCCGTAAGCTTGAGCTACAGTTAACGGAGGGCTCCCGTTAAACTTAAAATCAAGCTGTTAGTAAAGGGAAACGTTGGCAGAAGCTGCCAAACTATATATTAAAATTGCAAATAATAATACATCAGTTCTTAAAGACAACAGAATTAGGAAATGCAATTCCCATTCTTTCACCAAGCACCAACCTCCTAAAAACCTGACAACATCCTTTCAGCCAAAAACAGTCAGGCCCAGAAAAAACATTCGGTACCAGCAGTGTACCAGTACACCTTCTAAAGAACTGACAATGATCTAGAGAAAGAAAAATACTTACATAACATAGTTAGAAAAAAAAAAGGTGATACAAGGCTATTTGTAATACCAAGAACAAGTGATACATGTAAAAAAGTCATCTCCACTCTCTCTCTCTCTCTCTAATTTTGATGAAATCAATATCCTATTTGTACAAGGCTCTTAGTTCACATGTTAATTCTAATTTGCTATTGCACTAGTCTAATCCATTCAGGTGCATGTGAGCATCGACCAAATGTTACACTAAAAAATGTTGTACATTCATTCATTAACTGCATTACATTACAAACTGAAAAATATCTATTACAACAAAAAAAAAACAAAAACAAATAACTATTACACGCAACAAATAACAATACCTAAAATACCGTCAGGAAATTAATCTTAATCTCATATTAATGGTTAGCATAATCTTTGCATATAAGAAAAGCGATCATCATAACACACCAAGAATCCACACCAATAAACATTATTACAACATAACACATCAAAAACTAAAATGTCCCTCACAGCTCAAGTGTGTGAAAATTCACACCAACTTCATAAATGAGGTGAGATCGCTTTGAGCTGTCGTCTCGGACTGCATTCCAATAAGATATATTGAGTGAATAAGTGATTGCACAATAATACCGAGAATCTACTTTTGCTTTTATTTCTATGTTACTAATATTCTGTATTATTTTTTTTACCCAGCTAAGGTTCATAACAGGAGCATGATCAGAACCCTGATCTTGTAAGCAAACATAAATTAAAAAAAGAAAAAACAATGGTACGATCCTCATAACCACCACAGAGGAAAGATGGAGAAGAGGAAGATGAAACCAATATTACTATAGAACCCATTATAACTGCAACAACTCAAAGAAATAACAATAATAATAATGAAACTCTAAGAGCTATAAAATTAGAAAAAGAAAAAAAAATTAGCTGACTTTTATCTCATTAATTGCTCTAAATTGTATAATAATACAAATAACAAGAAACGAAATAAGACAATTACCTGGATTTATCTCATTAATTCCTCTTAATTAGGAATCAGTATGCTGAAAGTTCAGTGAGAAGATACTTTTCTCATTAGAAGGGCATAAAGTACGGTTAACATGGTATTGAATCGCAAGGAATTAAAAGTATTTGACAAGATCATCACAAGTACAATTGTTTCTCAAGAATAAAATTTAACTTCTTTTATATTAAGATCATCATATGAGGTTTACATTATCTCCAACGAAATGATATAGTAGATTTCTAGGGAAAAATGAATTGTATTTTTTTTTGTTCTCATACAAGCCTATATAGGCATTACATCTTTCATTCAAGTCCCTAAACTTTTCTATAATCCTTTTTACCAAAATGACCCTATAAAACCCAAAATACCGAAAACATACAATAAATCTCAACACTCCCCCTCAAGATGGGCAAAAGATATCCATCAAGTCCATCTTGTCACATAACCTAGCTAGATCTATCGAGCTAAGTCCTTTGGTGAGGCAGTCAGCTACTTGATCTCCCGTAGCTACATGACTCAGCTCCAATAGTCCACTTTCCAGCTTTTCCTTTATGAAGAACCTATCGATCTCCACATGCTTGGTTCTGTCATGCTGCACAGGATTGTTGGCAATGCTGATCGCTGATTTTCTATCACACCACAACTTCATTTTGGCTCCGTGATTCACCTTGAGATCTTCCAGTAACCTCTTCAGCCACAGCATCTCGACAACTCCCAATGCCATAGCCCTGTACTCAGCTTCTGCCGTCGATCTCGCAACAACCGACTGCTTCTTGCTCCTCCAGGAGACCAGGTTGCCCCCTACAAACATGCAGTAGCCAGATGTGGACCTCCTGTCATCTTGGCAACTAGCCCAGTCAGAGTCACAATAGCCCTCAATGTTCATGTGCCCATTCTGCCTGAAGATCAAGCCCCCCAGTGCACTCTTCAGGTACCTTAGGATATGATACACTGCGTCCATATGGCCCTTCCTAGGGTCGTGCATGTAGCGACTCACCACGCTTACTGCAAATGAGATATCAGGACGAGTGTGACCCAAATAGATCAATCTGCCCACCAGTCTCTGGTACCTTTCACGATCAACCTGTTCTCCTGCCTCTGCACTCATCTTGGCCTTCACATCAATTGGAGAAACTGCAGGCCTGCACCCCAACATGCCTGTCTCACTGAGTAAGTCCAGGACATACTTCCTCTGAGATAGAACAATCCCCTCTGCTCCGCGAGCCACCTCAATCCCAAGGAAGTACCTAAGTTGTCCCAGATCTTTTACCTCGAATTCCTTCCCCCAATTTTGCCTTCAACTGTGCAATCTCCCCCTCATCATCCCCGGTAATGATCATATCGTCGACATACACAGCCAGCATAGTAATGTGACCACCATGTTGTCGAAAGAACACCGTGTGGTCGGCATTGATCTGCTGATAGCCCATACCTACCATAGCCATCCTGAATCTATCAAACCAGGCCCGATGGGACTGCTTCAGTCCATAAAGAGATTTCTTGAGCCTGCACACCTTACCCTCCGTTTGTTTTGTGCCAAAACCCGGTGGGACCTCCATGTATACCTCCTCCAGCAAATCACCGTGAAGGAAGGCATTCTTCACATCGAGCTGGTGCAACTTCCACCCCCCATTCACTGCTAAGGAAACAAGTGTCCGTACTGTGCTCATCTTCGCCACGGGTGCAAAGGTCTCATCATAGTCGATACCATAAGTCTGACTGTACCCCTTCGCCACCAATCGGGCCTTGTAACGCTCAACCCGACCCTCTGGGCTTTGCTTCACAGTAAAGACCCACTTGCATCCAACTGCCTTCTTGTCTGGTGGTAGTGACACAAGCTTCCAGGTTTTGTTCTTAGCGAGAGCCTCGAGCTCTTCTAGCATGGCTGTTTTCCACTTTGGATCCTCCTTAGCAACCTGCCAACACTTCGGTAAAATAACAGAGTCCAACGATGCAATAAATGCTCCATGTGCTGGTGATATGCTAGAGTAAGAGACAAACTGGGCAATGTCATGTGGAAAACCATAGCGATCAGGAGGATGTCCCGCATTGGACCGAGAGGTCCGTCTCAATGACATGGGAGTGGGAGGAGAATCAAGAAGAATTATATCACCTGAGTACTCTGAATCTGAGGTGGATGGTGTAAGTGCCGCAGGAGTCGAAGTAGGCATGGACAAGGGACTTGGCACAGGTGGCACTGTAGGCACGACTCCCTCACTCTGCTTATTTCTCCTCACATACACCTCACGGTATCTCGACTCCCCCTGAGCCTGAGTGCTACCACCTTCGGGCTCATTTCTCTCAACTTCCGGCTCACCCACAGCCGAATCCTCCCTTTGCGGCTCAACTCTGGCCGAATCCTCATTTTCTGGCTCAACCCTAGCCGAATTCTGCTTTTCCGGCTCAATCCTAGTCGAATCCATCAGTGGGCAAGGAATACCACTCACACTCACCATCCTCCTCTCACCATCACTACTACTCTCCCCCTCTCGCCTCATACCTCTTGTATCGAGCGAGTCTCCAAAGGGTGATGTAGTCTCTGAGGAGTAGTAAGGTTCGAGCTCACGAAATGTAACATCCATACTCACAAAAAATCTCCTCTCTACTGGACTCCAGCACACATAACCCTTTTGAGTACCAGAGTAACCCACAAAGATGCATTTCACCGCTCTGGGATCCAACTTTCCCACTGTTGGTCTGTTGTCTTTCACAAAGCACACACAGCCAAATACCTTTGGAGAAATAATACCCCCATTATCTCCTTTCAACATCACACACGGAGTCTGCCAGTCCAACACTCTAGATGACATTCTGTTGATCAATTGTGCGGCTGTCATGACTGCTTGTCCCCACAAATGTTTCGGAACATTCATGGAGATCATCATGCACCGGGCTACCTCCAACAAGTGTCTATTCTTCCTCTCTGCCACTCCATTTTGTGCTGGTGTGTAAGGGCACGTGGTCTGATGATGTATCCCATGAACTGACAAATACTCCTCGAATGCCTTGTTTGTATATTCGGTCCCATTATCGGATCTCAGTGCCTTCACCACAGCACCGAACTGAGTCTGAGCCGCCTTATGGAAATCCTTGAAGCAAGCAAGTACATCATTCTTGTTTTTCATCAAGTACAACCATGTGACACGAGAATAACAATCGATGAAAGTCACAAAAAATCTATACCCATTTATCGAAGTTGTTGAGCAAGGCCCCCACACATCCGAGTGTACCAGATCAAAGGCATGAGAACTCCTACTTCCTGAGTTTGCATACGAACTCCTTGTGTGCTTCCCAAACTCACATCCATCACACACAAGTTTCTGTTTGTCAGCTTTCTCATACTTTGATGGATACAAATGTTCCAGTAGGCTGAAGGAAGAGTGCCCCATCCGTCGATGAATCAGAAGCAACTCATCCTCCACACTCACCCCAGATCCTCCTGCCTCCACTCTATCGACCACAGATGCCAGCGCTGTGTCCATACCTTTTCTATCCATGTACCACAACCCATCACGCCATGTGCCAGTTCCAAGTATTCGACCTGTCCCCTTCTCCTGAAAGACCATCTTTGGAATATCAAAGGTCACAATGCATTTCTGCTCACGAATAATAGCACTAATGGACACCAGGTTTACGGGAAAGGAAGGAGCATGCAACACATTTGTCAGAGTCACTGAATCGGTACATCTCATAGTACCCTTAACAACCACGGGCCGGACAGTACCATCGGCTATCTGAATGCTATCTGGGACTGCTAGGTGAGTATAGGAAGAAAACTCCTTAACAGCACCAGTCACATGGCGAGATGCACCAGAGTCTACTTTCCAATCTGGTGATCTAGTAGTGGGTTTAGAGGCAAGAGAAAGTGTGTCAGCGACCACACTCTTCCCCTCACTTGCTCATTTCTGCCTCCTCCTGACTATCTCCAAAATCAGATCCTCCTCGGATAACCCCACAATAGCTTCTTTCGCTTCCTTTGCAACCATCAGATTTGCCCAGTTGCCTCCTCTTTCACCTCTTCGGCCCTCACGGCCGCGTTCACAGTTCTCAGACTGCCCCCTCCTACCTGTATCTCTCTCCTTTGGTGGCTTAGGGCAAGCCTGCTTTAGGTGATCTACCTCACCGCATCTGTAACATCGTCGAGGCTCGCTTCTGAACCCTGTGTTACCTATGTGACTTGAGTTGGAGACCGCTAGTGCTGACTTCACCCCTGGAAGTCCTGCTGCCCCAGCCTGTAGCCTAATCCGGCTCTCTTCCTCAGTCAAGTACGTAGTTGGCCCTTCGAGTCTCATGTCGATAGGTGGCAGCTCAACCTTTTTCTCCTTCAGCTTGCTCTCAACAGAAGCTTGGTACACAGCCAACGCTCGTCGCACCATGACAACCATCTCATCAGAGGTCAGCTTCGCGCAAGCCTTCGCAAACGCATTACCAGTCTCCTCCTCTGACATTGATCCGAGTCCGAATCCCTCCTATTACTCTCTTAGACCCGATCTTACACTGTTAAGATCGAGATCCATATTATCTCTCCCTTTCTTCTTCTTTTTCTTGACCCGATCTTGATCCCTCAAGACGAGATCCACATTATCTCCCCCTCTTCTTCTTCTTCTCCTTGACCCGATCTTGATCTATCTCATCAAGATTCGAGTTCAAAACCCGATCAAATCTCAATCCAAACCCGCTTCTCGGGTATCGTGGGGTAGAGGCCCCCCACGCCGGCCAAAACAACACAAAGAAGCTACCTTTGGTGGCCGGCCAACTTTAGAAGAAGAGAGCACCAAGCGGCGCGGTACTGTAGCGACCCGGTACTGTAGCGATCCGGTACTGTGGCGGTGCGGGTACTGTAGCGACTAGGGTTAGGGTTAGGTCGGCTCTGATACCAAGTAGATTTCTAGGGAAAAATGAATTGTATTTTTTTTTGTTCTCATACAAGCCTATATAGGCATTACATCTTTCATTCAAGTTCCTAAACTTTTCTATAATCCTTTTTACCAAAAGGACCCTATAAAACCCAAAATACCGAAAACATACAATAAATCTCAACAGATATTTAATTTAGTTGGACTTTGACATATGTCTAGTCGATTTTTATGAGAAACTGGTAAATTAACTTGCAATTGCAGTAGTACTGATGGTGGCTCATGGTAACCCTGGTGCTGAAGATGGAAATTATATTTATAATGGAATAATGCCACCAAAGAAGATATGGAAGCCAAACAATTTACGCGTTATGAGAGTTATTAAAGCAACTGATGAAATGGTAAGAAATTTGGAAACTTTAACAAAGTTAAAAACGTTAGATATCACGGAAATAAGAAGCAAACACTGTGAGGATTTATTTACTGCCATAAGTAAATTCACTCTTCTTGAGTGGCTTTTTCTTATAGCAAATGATGGGGAAGTACTACTACTGCAATTGCAAGTTCTCAATACATGCGCATCAGTTATAGTGTTATCCGGGAAGCTAGAAAATACTTCAGTACCACAGTTTTTTAGGTCATTACAAGATCATAATTGCATTAGAAAATTGGTGTTACTGTATAGTTGGTTGGATGAAAATTCTTTCTTCTGTCTTCAAAAAATACGTAGCTTGACATCCCTTCATCTCGCTGGCTATCAAGGGAATGAGTTGCGCTTTCGTGAGATGTCCTTTCTTATGCTTCAACAATTTGTGCTAGTTGGAGCTCCCCTAGTTCAGCTCATTGAAATCAATCAGGGGGCAATGCCAAACCTGGAAAAGCTACATATTGACCTCATAAAGGGAGTAAAGGAGCTTCCTCAAGGAATTGAGTACCTATCTAAACTTGAAGATTTTGTGTGGTATAATCCAGACACAACTTTGGTGGAGAGTGTTCAAAGGGAAAGGGAAGACAATCAAGTAGGTGAGGATCGCATGAGAATTATCAAGGTGGTCAAGTTTGTTACATATTAAAAGCTGCTATATAAATATTTACAAGGTATATATTCTTCAATTAGGACTTTAAGAAATTTTCTTAATTCCATGCATCTGTTCATTTCTCTGTTTTTATGTATGGATTTTTTACACTGGTTAATATATACATTTTATTCTTATTACATATATGTTTACAAACCTGAACATTTAGAGATGAAGACTGTTAATTTGCAACTAGTTTTTAGGTTAGAGATCAAGCCACTCAAATATTTAATATCTTTAAAGGATTGTCCCTTCTAGGTTTTCAAACCTGCGACCTTCCACACAAACTTTGATTTATTATCTTTCTTATTTATTGATTTGTTATTGTTATGATACTTTTCTGAAAGAGGTGGTATCAATTACAGGCGGTTCCATTGACTTTGAAACCAATATATGCACATATTACATGAATAACCCTACACTACTAGAAATTCTCTAAAGCAAATTGGACCGTCACCTCCCTACCACCCAACTAATTAACCTTGCAAAAATGTCACAAAAAATAATAGGTGCTCTATTGTTTATTCAATTTTCTTTAGAATTAATGTTGTATTTTATTAATTACCGAACCTAATTAACTTCATTTTTTTACATTTAACAGGCTAGCTGCCCTTTGGTGATCACTACACAGGAATTAATATATTAAGTGGTTTATGTAATTCTTCTTAAATTTATAATCACTTGCTTGTGTGGCGTGGTTTCTTAATGAATTTCATAATTTTGTGAGTAATCCCTCTTTGGGATAAATTACGTAGACATCTAACTTACTTTCACAATTGTGACAACAGGGCCACACTAATTATATAATCATCAAACCTGGTCAAAATGGTGATATTGCAGATGGATATTCTATTTAGATAGGTCAGGTAATATATATATTGGGTCATCTATATCAAATGGCTTGTGTTAAATGGTTCAATTTGTTAAAAATAGATGACCAAATTAACTATAAATTAAATTTGATCGATCGAGGTTGTACTTGGCTTATCTAAATGGTGCAAAAATCTGCAATTATAGTGTTTAAATTTGATTAGTTTTGCTATTGGCTGTCACGGTTATCAACTAATTAAGTTAGATGTCATTATAATAATTTATTATTGTTTCTTTTACGTTTCATATATTTTTTGTGTGCACGAACTTTTATTCTATATATGTACATTCATTATGCTATTGAGCTTGTAAGGATATATAAATTGTTGGACTGTAACTGTACTGTTGATTGAGAACTAGCTAATGAGGGTATGTTTGGATATGAGCTAGAATAACTACAAAAGCAAAATTTGTGATTAGTACACAGATGAGAAGAGAGAAAAAAATAGTAATTTTCATATTAGTGTAAAAATAGTGTTATTTGGATAAGTAAAAATGTTCAGTCTTGGTGGCAAATATGCCAAAATGCCAGGTGGCCAACCAGCAATTATTGCTTCAATATTGCTTGTAGTCCTCACCTCTTTTATTTAAAATTTCAGAAGGTTCGAATAGAAACAAAAAGGCATACTTTTTCAATTTTATCCTCGAGCTTTTTTAATTTTTGTTTAAGATGCATTTCCTTCTGAACATGCTCCCTAATTTCCTTCTTCATATACCTTGCTATCTTCCTCTTCCTTGCACTGACTCATATCTTTCTCTAGATATATCCTTAACCATTAAAATAAAAGTAAATAAAACAAAAGCAATTGTATAGTGCAAGAGATAGAAAGAGAGAAACAGTTCATTAACAGTACCTCCTGTCTCTTCATATACTTTTCATAAATATATGGTTTCCAACTCCTCCAACTCATTGTATTTGGAGTTTCAAACTTTCGACCTAGCTAGTACAGATAGATATTTGTAAAGGTCGAAAGGAAAAAGTTGACCCATGATCAGTTTGTAAGTAGTGGGCCTAAGATCGATCCTAATTTGGATTAGTTCCTAATTCCAAAGAATAATTAATGGGCCTTCAGATTTATTTTCTAGATCTGTAACGAATTGTCAATAAGAGGCAGAAATTAATGGAAGTGATACTGCTGACAGGTGAGCCGAAAGAGCTATATATGTTGAGTTGTATGTAAAGTGGGCCACCGTAGGCTTCTTTTAGTTTAGTAATTTAGTAGATTGATTGTGAAGTTGGTAAGCACAAGATGATTGATTGGAAGAAGCGAACAACTGATGCTCGCCTCACTTATTCCTTTGGTATTGTCGGTGTGGGTGGACTAGCTCTACGTACAAATTAATCTCTGTACGTAGGATGTTTAATATTATGAGAATGTTAATTAATCTCTTTTCAAGTAATTTAAATTCAGAGGGTATCAATTTATTATTTTAAAATATAGTTTCAATTTTTACAATAATAATTATGAATAAAATTAATCTAATTTTATATAGACATATAATTGGGCCCAAATTGAAGATTCAGCGCATTAAAAGAAGTTAATTGGACTTTCTCTGTGCTGGGTCGGATTTTGTAGAGTCAAATCCATTATCTGAATAGGCGCAGTTGACGAATGACAATAGACGGGTAATGATTTTAACAGAATAGTTTTGGTTTCATGCAGCGCACAGACTATAGAATCAAACCAACGCTGTATATGGTTTGAGCGCCGCTGCATGAAGCTAAACCTGCTCTGTTAAAATATTTACCCAAAGAGACCGAAAGAAACGACAACTGAAACAATACAGATAAGATCAGGCTTTGAATAATTCTTTCAAATCCTCTGAGGTAACATAATATATCTCTTTAGTTCGGGACCGTCCGATCAGAATCGGGCCATCTGTTCCGACGTCCAGTACTCCTCTAATGATTGGACGGTACGGATCTAAAAAGAAATATTCCGTTTATTATATAGAATTTCAAGGTAAATGTTTTAACAGAGCAGTACTAGCTTTACGCAGTGCACAAACTATATAATCAAAACTGCATTGCCTAGGGTCCGTGAGCTGCATGTTATCAAAACTACTCTGTTAATATATTAACCAGAATTATGAATCCATCGGGGAAACTATCTTTTGTTTGTTAGGAGATGGGATGAGTCTTTCTATATTTATTACCTTAAATTGATATACCTAAAGTATCTCAAATATTGAATTTAGATTCAGACCGTCAGATCTGATTTGCCACGCAATATTAAAGAAAACCTAACCGTCAGATTCCGATCAGACAGTCCAGATCTAAATTCAAAAATTGTGTTACTTTAGATTATATAAATTCCCTTGTAATGAGAATTATCTTCATCGGAGAAACTATCAAAGGAGAGAGAGATCTCTGACGCACTGCGACTAGAGAGAGAGAGAGAGAGAGAGAGAGAGAGAGAAAGAGAGATGGAAAGAGAAGGAGAAGAAGGATCGTCGGCGAAGGGATGGAGTTGCGAGACGAACTGGACAGTGGCGAAGGGATCGTCGTCTCTAGATGCTTCCATATCTTTCGACACCTCTGACGAAGACGCTCCCGATTTGACTTCTGATGGGACTCTTCTCCTCCGACCATCCGCCTCCAGTGATCCCCCGCCGTGCGAAGTCACTGGTAAAGCAACAGCAACTTCATCACTTACAAATCCTTCTTTTATTACTAATTTTGAATTCAATCAATCAATCAATCAATTTTGGTTTGTGCAGTGTTCTTCAAGGGAAAGTATGAAATTCACAGAGTTTATGCTCGAACCAGTGCCAGGATTTTTGAGATATATTATACAAAGGATGCAGATAGAAATTCTACAAAGGAGTACCTTTGCACTGTCAAATGTGGGCCCGCTTCGTCAGATGAGAATTTACATGGTTCTAGCCAGAGTAGCAGTGTTCATTCCAGTGAAGAAGAGAGCTGGGTTGATGTCAAGACTCCTCAGGTCAATTTTTGTTACATTGAGAAATCTAACTATGAATACTAAGTGTTCATTGGATACGGTTTATTTGGTTTTCAACTAAACCAACAAATTTTGGATTAAATGGTTTGGTTTTTGGGTTTAAATGGTTCGTTTTGGTTGAATTGTTGAATAACTTCAGTGTTTTATATTTGGTTCGGTTTAATCTCTTTCTTAGGTTCAACCAAACAAACCGAAATGTACTTTGGTTTTCTGGTCCAGTTGACAAATTTAATTTGGTTGGTTCATTTAGATTTTTGAAAACCGAATAAAATTTTGGTTTTGAATATTTTAATTCGGTTTTAACCAAACCGACCATTTGGACACCCCTACTAAGAAGTAACATGCTTCCCTTACTAGTCATGAACAATGGCTGGTCTTTTTTTTCATATTCACTTCAACAGGATGGCAAATTCTTGTTTTCCAGGGTTTATATAATTCAGTTTAGTATTTTAGTTTAAATTTATGAAAATCTTCTTATTTATATTGAATAAGATCATTATGATAGTACCATCTCTTATATTATTTTTGCTATTTCAGATGCATTATGAAGCAACAGCTGAGATTTCAGATGCTGAGCCTTGTTCATCCCTGACCCTTAGATTTCTCTCTCTTCATACGAAATCCTCTGTTCATGTCGAAGAAATATACATATATTCTGACCCCATTGATGAATCTAGTACCAGTACCACTCAGGATTCATCAACCAGCACAACAGGAAACAACAATGCAAGTTCTCTATTCGCCATGCTGGTACCGAATCTCTTGCAAATGTCGAAGTCAGGCCTCAGCAGCAGAATAAATGAACGGTACTTTTCTCCTGATAGACTTCAAAATACAGATGATGTCAGGGACCAAAATGCAAAATTAGATACCTCTGTAACTCAAGAACCCAGCAGAGCAGCAGTAGAGAAGGACCCTGTTGCAACTGATACTACTTTACCTTCACTGGTACAGTCCCAGAACAATACCAGTCCGTATCAAAACCATGCTGGAAACAGTAGTAAAGCTGATATAAGACAAGTCAATCAAGAGGCTGCAGTTAATACAGTCCCTGTGAAAGTGGGCCCTGCATCTAATGAGTCGACGAACCGTATCGAGGAGATTCTCGAACAACTGGTATCCAAAGTAGAGAAGATAGAAACATACTTTACAAAGTTCGAAGAGAAAATGGTGGGTCCAATTATTTGCATTGAGTCGAGGCTGGAGCGGTTAGAGAATCAGTTTGACCTATTAACAAAAGATCTTCAATCGATGCGGGTCCCACCTACAGAAGAGATTGAGAAATCTCAGGACCCGGTGTCACCAGATGACGACTCTACAGCTGATGATGTGGCGGGTTGTCAGGTTGAGACAAAGACATGTACTGGCACCACTTTTAAAGCACCTGACTGTATGAGTGAAGATGAAAGCGATGATGATGTTCATGATGGCAATGATGATGTCAGACATGATGAAATGGAAGTTGACACCCGTGTGCCTAGTAAAAGAAAACCAATTTCTATTGATGGTGCACTTGCTTCTGCTTTGGCAGCATTTGCCACTGAGGCAAGTCCAAATATAAGTACTGTTACAAGTGACAAAATGAACGATCCAGATTTGGCCGAAGGGGTCCCACTTGTATCGATTGATGAGGTGGATTCTGACCTGTTATCCTCCTTTGAAGCTGTAACTCACACTGATCAAAATTACAATGCAAAAGATACCACCTGTGCAGTGGGACCCACAGAGGACAGTAGAGAGGATTCTGACATCCATTCACAGACTAAACCCGGTTTATTCTCCGCAAGTGTTATAGGAGAGGTGTCTGATGAGGAGGAAATGGAAGCGGGTTATGCACCTGACCTGTTATCATCTTTCAAAGCTGGAACTCACACTGATCAAAATTACAATGCAAAAGATATCACCTGTGCAGTGGGACCCACAGAGGACAGTAGAGAGGATTCTGACATCCATTCACAGACTAAACCCGGTTTATTTACCAGAAGTGGTATAGGAGAGGTGTCTGATGAAGAGGAAGGGGAAGTGGGTTATGCACCCGACCCGTTATCATCTTTTAAAGCTGTAACTGTAACTAATTTGGATGATGAGAATTATCAACCAGTTGATATAAGAGATATCAACTGTGAAGTGGGACCCACAGAGGAAAACAGTGAGGTGGGACCCAGTTTGTTCTCTAAAAGCATTATAGGAGAGGTTTCTGATGAAGAGGAAGTGGAAGCGGGTTTTGCAACTGTAACTGTAACTCACACTGATCGAAATGATGATGAGGTAGGAGAAGAAGAAGAAGAAAGAACCTGTGAAGTGGGACCCACAGAGGAAAACAGCGAGGTGGGACCCAGTTTGTTCTCTAGAAGTGTAATAGGAGAGGTATCTGATGAAGAGGAGGAAGTGGAAACAGGTTATGCACCTGGCTCGCCTCGGTTTACGTGTAACAGTCCACTAAGCAGCAGTGATTTTGAGCCGAGTCTCCCAAATTACGGTGAAATTCTTA
This sequence comes from Carex rostrata, assembly GCA_964058875.1. Classification (NCBI taxonomy): domain Eukaryota; kingdom Viridiplantae; phylum Streptophyta; class Magnoliopsida; order Poales; family Cyperaceae; genus Carex; species Carex rostrata. Next base: position 76,189 of record CAXKVT010000293.1, on the reverse strand, counting down.
ACGGGTGGGGCAATGATAGCAGTAGCAGCACTGATTCGAGCTTTGACGAAAGTTTTCTAAAGACTAAGATTAATACGGATTTTGATACATTTAATGAGGCAAAAATGCAGGACCCGATGGAAGTCTTGTGGGGTGAAATGAGTGGTCTCAAAGAAGAAGAAAGTAATACCTCAGGTGGTGCAAATGTTGATCCTTTCATTGATTTTGAGAACTTTACAAATCCAAGTGAAGTGGGCCCCACTGACAGTAACATGCCCCAGTTTGAGAGCCTTATATGAACTCTTTCTGTGTTGAATAAATAAATATCTCTGCTTTTGCATGGAACTTTGGTTAAATTTTAGATGTCTTTGTTTTCTTGTGAGATGTAAATATGTTAAAGTTACCACTTGTTTCTGTTGGAATAAAAAAAAATTATGATATTCTGACGCGACTTTTGCTTTCTTTAGTAGGCATTTTTAACTGGGAAAGTTATGACATAGTTTGATCACTAAGTTATTGTTTATAAATTATAGGTAATGGTATGGAACCAGGAACCACTGTACCAGTCCACACCAGATTGTAGCTCAGAATTTTTTATTTGTAGAAAATTAGTATAAAAATATAGTGTCTTAGAATGAGTGGGTGGAATATTTGAAGTCGAAATTTCTAGATTCAATACCTTTATCAGACATCACGTTATAAATTGGATAAATTGGTGATCCAAGCTGCAACTCCAAAATCGTCTCTTCTCTTCTCTCCTCTTTTTTTCTCTTTTATGTTGGATTTGAGCGAATTGTGGGTGAGAGGAGAGAGAAAACATGTCTATATAATGTGTGGGGCATTTTTTTTAAAAAAATATTGAGAATATTAATAAAAAAAATCGGCATTTTTAATGGGCTCCAAACTTATTTTTATTTTAGGATTCAATAGAAACGTATTAAAAATGTATTAGGATCCAATCTCTCTCTCCATTTTCCGGTTTCAATAGAACCGAATTTATTGGAAATTGAGGTTTCTTTTTTAACTTGAAAGATTGCATCGGTATAGTATGTTGTATTGTTGTGGCCAGAAGATTGAATCCATTAGATAATGTTTTTCGGCTTCAAAGATTGAATGATTGAATCCATTAAGTCTGATGAGTCTATGCCTTTAAAAACCCGGCTACCAATTCTAGGAATATTGTTTTACATTATTTCTACAAATAATATTTTTTGCTTGTACTTTATCACTTCAAAACGGGAATTTGTGTTTTTGGTGAATAAATCGTGAGAATTTTATGTTCTTTTTTATTAAGTTCTTTTAACAATGCTTAGGTTACAGGTTAGATACAACTACAAATTAAGTGGAAAAGAATTTTGTTCTTTCTTTAGTTGGAATATGTTATTAAATTCGATTTTGAACATAGTTTTGAAAAGCACAGCCATCGAATATGGTAGTAAATTCGAATTCGGAATATTATAACATGAAAAATCCTTTATAACCCAAAGGTTTTATAGAATATCATAAATAAAATAAAAAAAGGTGCAGATAATAATTCCACTGTTAAAGAGCATACATATTTTGTTCTTTGTCAGTGAAACATTCCAACAAAACTTTCAACTTAGACCATTCAGGTCTCAAGCATCTATTAGATCATAAATTTAGGTAAAACAAAAATAATGAATCAGATTAAATCAATTAATACTCGGCCGAGACAGCAAGGCCTCGGGTCCGACCTGGTGCCCCTCCTTTGAGTGAAGAAACATCAAGCACAATCCTGTTAAAAGCAAGTATCAGTACAGTTTGTCAGTATAATTTACTATGGTAAAACAGTTTGCAGTACAAGTAAATAAAGTAATTTAAGGGACCTTTTTGGAATTCCATCTCTTGTTTCAGTGTTGTATTGAGATTCAATGAAGATTTTGTCAGCATCTCTAGATATAGTGAAACTTGAAGGAGTCTTGAAATCTACCGAAGCTGTAAAATCAGCGAAAAATCTTGTCAGCATCTTTAGATGCACAATGGGTTTCTTTAAGATTTGTGCTGAACGGTTCAGATTTTGTAGAGGGAAAAAAAATAATATGCTCACCTGCTCTGGTCTGAATGTTATCATCAAGTCCCAGCAATTTCTATGAAATTACACCAGAAACATTTAAAATAAAAATACAAAATTGCAAAATTCAGAAATATCTGAAATCACAGAAATGATGAAATTATTTATAATGATACCTTAAGATTAGTGTAGCACGATTCCAGATCATCGTTGACTAAGACATGATCAAAAAGACCCTTTTTTCCTTCTTCGATTTCTTTCTTAGCATTTCTTAATCTCTTTTGGACCTGCTCTTCAGTTTCAGTTCCTCTTTTTTTAAAACCACAAAAAACAAAAATAGTCAGATTAGAATAAACTATAGACTCAGAAAAAAAAATATATATATATAAAAATGAATGAATGAGCACCTGTCACGAAGGCGTTTCTCAAGTTCCTCGAATGAAGGGGGGCGAATAAATATAAAAATCGCTTCAATTGTACGAGCCCTAACCGCCCTTGCACCTTGTACATCTATATCAAGAATACATCTCTGAAATATAGAGAGAATAATAACATTAGTTATAAACATGAGTTTGGCAAAAGAGTGAGGCTACGGTACTATGAACTGTTTAACACGATCTCCATATAAAAATGCACTTGTGAATTACCACCTATCTAAAAAAATAGTAAAAAGTTTCAAAAAAGTGTAAAATTTGATTACAAGTACATTTTCATATGGAGATCATGTTGAATGGTTTAGATCGACTGTTCGGACTATAAAACAGAAATAAATTTACCTTGCCAATATCAGTAACTGCCTCAACTGCCTCTACACTAGTTCCATACAAATTCCCATGCACCAGAGCAGATTCGAGAAATTTCCCTTCTCTAATATCGGTCTCCATCACTTCTCTCGTAGTAAAGTGATAGTGGACCCCCTTCACTTCCTTCTCTCGTGGGGCCCGAGTCGTGTGACTAACAGAGAAACCAAAGGTTGAAGGAAAATCTTTCATTAGTTTGTTAATTAAGGTTCCCTTACCGACACCAGAGGGCCCACTTATGACAATTGGTATTGGGCCTTCACCGATTGACCCTTTTGACCATGCTACTACCTCCCCTCCGAGCAACTCTTTTCTCTCTCTAACAAAATTTGTGTCAACCTACACAATAGTTGAATTTTCAAAATCAATACAAAGTAAGAAACATATGTTAGACTATGTAAAATTATATTTTTCTTCAGTGCCACAGAAAGAATATATTATGTTGGAAATAAGTAAAAAAAAAAATCCAAATTAAACCAATATTTGTCAAAGTATTAATTATTTGTTTTGAGCAACAGAAAGTTTTACATCATTGGCTATCTGATTATAAGTGCATATTTTTGCAAATACCAAAAAACCAGTGTTTTCCTGTAATATGCATATTTGTCTAAATGCATATATTTTTTTATCAAATCAGTTGAAGTATAAGCTGTAAAAAACCAAACTCAACATTATTAACTATATTGGCTTTCCTATTCAGCAACGAACAGTTCAAAGCAAAGAACCAAAATTGGTCAATAACAAAATCTCTCTTCTTCTTCTTTTTTTTTTTTTTTAATTAGCACTAGCACAAGACCAAAATACCCAAAAAAAAAAAACATGATTTTAATGGAAAAATAAAGGTGAAAATAATGTAAGGTTGTACAGCATATAGGTCAAAATCAATTGTGGCTGGTACAAATAATAGAACTTTCATGTTAGTTTTCCAGACAGGTCCCTATCCATTTAAAGGTGTTATTTTGGACTGAAATTAGGTACAATTGATAGCACATAAGAGTTGACAAATCTAGGTTCACACTTGTACCAAAGAATGAAAATAAAAATCTTCAAAAAGAAAGCATGAAGCATGACAAATTTGACCGCTACAGGTCCTATTGTACCAAAATTTATCCCATATAAAGAAGAAAATACCTCTAGAAAATGTGCAAATTTATTTGCAGATGAGTCTCCCGTAAGAATCAAAATGCGGTTATCAGTTACCAGCACAGCCCTGTGAAACTTTGACGCTTTTGGTTTTTTACCCAATATAGTCGGTACAGACCTATATATACAACAAAATATTTTAAATGCTTCATATATGGCCTTCAAAGATAATATATTAATAATAATATTATATATGCTCACCATATTCCGGTAGATTTATTGAAAATTCTGACATTGAGTGGTGAGTCAACATCTTCACTTGATGCACCAATCACATACTGTAGAAATTAAACCATTAGTTTCCTTTTTTTATTTTTTGTTAGAAACCTCTTTATTTTTTTTTCATATGAAGTTAAAAACTCACCAGCTTGCCAGATATTTCAGTGACAGTTTTATGTCCCTTGAAATCGGCATCGCCACCACACACTGACAATTCTTCAACTAAAGAAGAAGAGAAACTTTCTGGTATTTCCTGCCCCTAAAAAAAAAATTAAGAAAACAATAGCCAATAAAGAAGCAATTCTTATATGGTACTATGTACTGCCTGGAACTTGGTACCAGTATTTACTGTCAATTGAACATGGTAACAGTATATTGTACTCACCATGAAAAAGTATGTGATCTTCTCTGGATGCGATCTCTGGACCTGTTGAAATCAGTAAGAAAAACAACATAGAAATGCTGACATTCTGGCAAAAATGTTGAAATAAGAACAAAATTAAAGTAAATTTGCACATTGACTCAACCCAAAACAGCAAAAAGAACCTTTCACGCGCATATTCAGATAATTAATAAACAAGATCGTGCTTTTGCATCCTAACGGAGCTATAATCGCAAATAAAAGGTGCGATGTTACCAAAAACAGAATAATCACCTCGAATCAGCGTAGACTCTGGCGATCTGGATGAAAGTCAGTGATTAGAGAAGAGAGAGAGAGAGAGAGAGCAAGAATTTAAAGAGAGATCAAAGAATCGAGGGAAGGGAGAGGGGGATTGAATCAAGACGGCACGGAATGAGATGCGATGAATGCGCCAAAAGTGACCTCTTTGCTTTCTCTCTCTCTCTCTCTCAGAGCTTTGTCCACTAGACGCGAATTTCAACGTTGAATGAATTTAATAAATTCAGGTCTCTTGATGTCTTCTCGCGAAAGAGACGAAGGCAAATGGAAGTAGTCTCTCGAATTCACATGACCCTAAAGTAACTCAAATTTTAATTTTGGATCAAGACCGTTCGATCTTCCCAGGCACGAATATTGAAGGAAATACTGCATTCTTCTACCTGGGGACGGATTGGCTCGAATTCTGATTTGACGGTTCGGATCTAAAATTAAAATTTGAGTTACTTCAGAGGATGAGTTCGCTGATGGAGTAAAGCTCATGCACTTTCGTTCTCTTTCTTTTGTAGATTTCAGACCCCTGAAGTAATACAAATTTTGCTTTTGGATCTTGACCGTTTGATCTGATCAGCCACGAATATTAGAGGTGGACCGGGAACATCACCTTGGATCGGATTGGCCTCAATTATAATTGGACGGTTTGGATCTAAACACAAAATTAGAGTTACTTCAGGGGAAAGCGTTGACGGAGTAAAGCAAAGGAACTTTCGCTCTTTCTGCGGCCCTACTTAAAGGTACGTTCTTCTCCTCTCCTTTTTCAACAGGACTGGAGATATCCTTCTACTTTGACGCCGCCGCTATTCTGAACTCTGGATCGTCACTAAAGTAATCTACGACCATTTACTTGCTGAATTGTTAGCTTATGAATTCTAATTGGTTGAGTCCGGATTCTATGCGTGTCTCAAATTTCTAATTTTTTGTTATAGAAATAATAGTCCTCCCCTTGCTCTCTCTCCTGGAATTTTTTTATAAACCATAAATAGAAAAACAATTTTTAGAGAACTAGCATGATTGTTTTTTTTTTTTTGAAAAACCACAAAGACCGAGTGGAGCATTCGGTCTCCACTTTTTTTTTTCTCCAGACCGAATGCTCCACTCGGTCTCACTCTTTTTTCAACTTTTTTCAACTTTTCCGTGCGGCAAACGGTGTGACATATGTTTTATGTATATGTATAGAGAGTGACTTGAAATTTCAAAATTCAAAAAGTCGATCCGAACCGTTCATCTTGTTTTCCATATTAATATGTGCTTGGAGACCAAATTTTACATTTTTCTGAAATTTTTTACTATTTATTAAGTCACTTTGAAAATTGTTGATCCAATGGTGGCTTAACAAAACAGTAAAATTAGCAGCCACCGTTGGATCAACAATTTTCAAAGTGGCTTAATAAATAGTAAAAAAATTCAGAAAAATGTAAAATTTGGTCTCCAAGCACATATTAATATGGAAAACAAGATGAACGGTTCGGATCGACTTTTTGGATTTTAAAATTTCAAGTCACTCTCTATACATATACATAAAAGGATTATTCGGATCTTATGTGGCCGAATCTGTGAAAAATTGAAAAAAATGGTGAGACCGAGTGAAGCATTCGGTCTGGAGAAAAAAAAAAGTGGAGACCGAATGCTTCACTCGGTCTTTGTGGTTTTTCAAAAAAAAAAAACAATCATGCTGGTTCCCTAAAAATTGTTTTTCTATTTATGATTTATAAAATTGATCCCTCTCTCCTCGTTCATCTCCTTTTTTTTTTTTTCCTATCCAATATAAGAAATTGAATTGGGAATTCAATTACTTTAGCTTTAGTTTTACATGCCGGTTTATTTCTTTACATGTCGGTTTATTTCTTCAACATCACTAAAAATTGTCACTGCTGTATGGGACAGCTGGTCCTCCCACGAGAGGACATGAATTCGATTCTGCATGAGGTAGAATTAAGGTGTAGTGTGTGCCTATGGACTTTTCTCAAAAAAAAAAAAAATCACTACAAATTAAGAAACCAAAAAAACTGATTTTTCGATTAAGATTTTTTTTAAATCTGTTTAATTATTATCTCGTGCAGTTGATTTTGTTTTTTTTGGTTAATTTAATTTTCTTATGTTTAATTTTAGGTAAATAGCGTTTTATTTAGGTAAATTACTTTTACTTTTAGAAATTTTTAAAGGAACCGTACCCAATAGGTAAATAGCGTTTTCTATATTATTTCTATAGATAAAAATAAATTGCTTCGTTGACGGAGCAAACTTTCTCTCTCTTTCTCCTTCGTTCATTTCTAACTTAAAGAATCTTTCATCTCCTCTCTTTTTGTAACTAAACTGGAGATATCCTGTTTCACGGACTGAAATGTATGATCGGACGGTTGGCATTAAACGCTTGTCGAGTTGTCGGGATGACCTTGTTCTGAAGTAATAATCTACGACTATTTACATTACACGGGATGAAATGCCGAAATTTTTAAATATACCATCATCCCAAAAAAGATAAACCAAACACTCCGGTTTTGAAAATTTTCGAATTTTGACATGACCGCATCGCCTAGATGCGGCCACTTTTCTGTGGGACGCATCTAGGGGCAGCGGCCCATTTTTTTTTTTTTTTTTTTTTTTTACCTTTTTCTCACGTGACTTTGAACTGAAAACAGGGTGGCCGCTCCCTCAGGATGCGGCCCTGACCGCATCGCCTAGAAGCGGCCTGAAATAAGGTAGCCGCTCCCTCGGGATGCGGCCGTGTCAAAATTCGAAATTTTTCAAAACAAAAGTGTTTGAGTTTATCTTTTTTTTGAACATGGTATATTTAAAAATTTCGGGATGAAATGTAAGCTTCTAGTTTAGTTCCTCAAGGCGGCAAGTGACGATTTATGGGCCTTCTGACCCAAGAAGTATGTTTCGGGCTTCAATATGTAAATTGTTGGGCTTAAATGAGGCATGGTTGGAACAGATTGGGTTCGGAATTTTAAATTATTTGGGCTAAAATCTCTGGATTGTTGGTTCCTGCAATGAATTTTACATGAGAACGATGCAATTCAAAAATAATTTGAGATAATAAGAGAAAAGGTTCTCTTCAGTAAAATATAGTTTTAGATATGACAGCATATGAAAAAGAAAAAAAAAATAGTATTGGTCCGTAATACGGATCAATATATTCATTTTTCAAATCTTAACAGTCAATCCGAACCATTCAGCATGATCCCTATATAAATATAAACTTGAAGACTCAATTTCATATTTTTTTAGATTTTTTTTTACTATTTTTTAAAATAGATAGAAAATCACTTGATCTTCAATTATCAACCATTAAAAAACAGTGATTTTCTAACTCTTCCAGTTTTTCTTTTTTTCTTTTTAAAAAAAAAGTTTATTCTGTCTGTATGCTATATTTGTTGGAAATTACATATATACGCCGTACTATGACAAAAATGTCAAAGGATAGTCACGGCTTGCGAATCACGTCGTGACTTGCGTGCCGTGACTATTCGTGTGCTGTGTCCAAACGTAACTGGTCACGTTTCTCATGTTTAACTATTTTTTCATAATTTAAATTAGTTTATTCAAGATTCATCATTTGATTAGGACCTAACGATCCTAATTACACATGACTCAAGTGATTACATGCCGTGCCGTGCCATGGCCAAAATGTCAAGGGATGGTCATGGCATGCGAATAGTCACGGCACAGAACAGTAACACGTATCGTGTTGTTCCGTGACGAAGCCGGCTCCATTGTGCCATTTTTCCCACACTATTCACACGGATATAGTGGTAAAGCTAATTCGATTGGGCACTATGGCCGTAGGTATGAAAACGGAGCAGATACAGAGAAATAGTGTTAAATTCAGATATATATTTGAATATGGATTGGATATTAATCGGATATGAATACAGATATATATCGGATATTTATTAAAATAAATATAAAAATATTATTATTAAAAAAATTATAAATACTAAAGTTTATAATATTTATCTAATTAATTATAATAGTGAATAAGATAATTTATTCATAATATATATTAAATTATATGGTATATATTTACTATTGTGATACAGATAATTAAAACGTAAAACCATATATGTATCCATATCTATATGGATGTTCAAATATCTAATATTTACACTTGATTTTTCAAATACGGATTGAATATTATCCACACCGTTTTTACCCCTAACTATATATGAGATATATCTGTATAGAGAGAGAGAGAGAGTTGGGCTATCGTACTTTGCAAAGTAAAGCGAGTATTTTACTTCATGTATATATCTTCAATTTTAAAGTTCAAAACGTCAATCCAACTCGTTCAAGTTGATTTCCATATTAAATTGTGCTTGGAGACCAAATTTTACAATTTTTAGAAATTTCTTACAATTTTTTGAAATATTTTACAATCATTGTTTTTTATGGTTAATGGTTTTCTAAAAAACATGGATAATATTTCTGAAATATTGATTGACATTAGTAAATAAAAGAACACCAGCAATAAGTAATGCATAACCAATCGAAACCGAATAAGATATCGATCGGATGAAGATTAACCTGGTAATACCTCCTATGATTAAGAGTAATCAAACGGCTCAATGGAAGAATGTTTTTTATAATAAACTTTCTCCAAAACAAATATTATTCAAAATAATACTCTTTCTTTGATTTACTCTAATATTTTAGTAAGAAAACGTTAAGACATATTCTCAAAAACAAATAACAATTTTTGCTATCATTCTCAATCTTATTTGTTCATAATAATCAGTTTCAATTGTATAACAAATAAGCTTATAAAATGGTTTGGAAGTAAAGATTTTAAAATAATAATGAATACATGAATGTTTCATAAAAAATGTATTTTTGTTCACACCAATGGTGTTAATACACGCAATAAGACAAAAAGATATCAATCTGTATAGTGAAATTTATATTAAAAAATTATAATTCACATTGACCATCAGTTATAAAGGATTTATAAGATTGATTTGGATTTTAATGTAAGTAGAACTAATGTAACATAAAACTCTGAGACAGGTATTGTTTTATGAGGAGGGTTCAAATGCCTCCATTTTTTGTACCTCCATCATGTCTTCATTTTTAAAAACTTAAATAACTCAAAGTTTAAAACTTAAACGTCAAAATAAAACCGTTAGATGTAATCTATGTTATTTTCTCTATGTGCCCATAAAAAATTATCACATTTTGATTTTGCTTTTATATGAATCAATAAGTTGAAAAATCAACGTCTAGAAATTATTCATATTTGTATACATTTTTACAAGCTCAAGATGACAATCAAAACAAAGTTGAAATGCCATAATTTTTTACATGTGCATAGATAAAATGATATAGTTCATATCCAACGGTTTTATTTTGAATTTTAAGATTTAAATTTTGAGTTATTAAAGTTTTTAAAAATGGAGGCATTTGAACTCTCCTCATATATACAATGTAACATAAAAAAAAATATAACAAATTCTATTGATGGTTATATAATATAATTAATTTTGTAAATTACATTAACTATACCCACATATTATATAACTTTCAACCTTACAATTAAATTTGATAACAATTAATTACTATTTCAACGATTGAAAATATGATGACTATGACATGCTTTAGAAGTGTTGAGGCCGAACTACGTTTATGGTGTCTATAATTGGATTTATTGCAACGTGGCAAAAAATATTATTATTTTTTTCGAGTTTTTTTAAGAAATAGCATAAAAAACTTTCATCATTAGAATCCAATTTTTTTTAAAATAATGTTCAAGATATCTCCTACAATTAAAAAAGTAATAGTATTAATTAATCAAACTTTAGTCAATATAATTGAACTGCTAACATTTTGAAGTCGTGAAATCTATGTTAAAATTTGTGCTGGGAGTAAATAAATAAAATAATTGATAAATGAAGAAAAAATAATGAAATAATGTGCAAGTAAAGAAGGATTTGGCTAATATATATAGGATTTGACTAATATGCTATGGGTAGCTAAGAGGCCTCCCGTGCTACGGCTCAATATTCGACTTTTCAAAATCCTAACGGTCGATCCGAACCGTTCATCTTGTTCTCCATATTAATATGTGTTTGGAGACCAAATTTTACATTTTTTGGAAATTTTTTACTATTTTTTTAGATTTATTGAATATCGCTGTTTTTTATGGTCCAGATTTGTCTGAAAAACAGTGATTTTCAATAAATCTAAAAAAATAGTAAAAAATTTCCAAAAAATGTAAAATTTGGTCTCGAAGCACATATTAATATGGATAACAAGGTGAACGGTTCGGATCGACCATTAGAATTTTGAAAAGTCGAATATTGAGCCGTAGCACGGGAGGCCTCTTAGCTACCCATAGCACCGTAGCCAAGTCCTATATATATATATATATATATATATATATATATATATTGTTGGCTGATAAGTTTTAAATAGGCGAAATTGGAATTCCACTACTAGAATCTCGGTTTGTTGCATGGATAAAAATATTTGTTGCATGGGTAAGTAGTGTCCATGCAACAAATATTGACATTTCTGACACAGTGAAACTTGTTGCATGGATAGGCCCATGCAACAATTACCCATGCAACAAGTTTAATGTTTATCCATGCAACAAATATTTGACGACCCGTGACCCGCCAGCAAGACTAAAAAGTATATTTTAATGAATGTCCATGCAACAACTCATTTCATATCCATGCAACAAATCTCTATAATTTAAACTAAACAGTTGCATGGATAACCCATGCAACAAATAATGAATTCCTGAATAGTGAATTTTCCGTATATATTTGATATTTCCCTTCAAATTGAATAAATTCTTGTAAATCACAACAATAAATATTATAGCATTATATTAATTTGTTCACATCCTACTTGATATTGTTCAAATTTAAAAGGGAATTTGATCTCTCCTTTTAAATTGAAAATATTTTTGTGTATCAATTAATAACAATTTTCATTGGATTGATCGTTGATGTTTAGGCACCAAGTGCTTCCTCAATTTCTTGCATGTCATACTCTTGCTCCGTGTCATAACCTTCATCATCGTGACAATTGAAAGCAGTATATAAGATCTCCCTTTGAATGTCTGTTGTGTCCTCTTGCGATATATGTTTTAAACATAAGAGTATTACAAAATGATAAAAATTAGCATAAAATCAAAATAAGACATAAAGAAGTTTAGTTTCCTTTTTACCCATGGGTAAATTAAATCACTAAGTTATTACCTAAGTTGAAAACAAGTAAAGTTTATGCAACTAAATTCAAATTTATGCACTAGTAGAAAGAAAATCTGGTGCAACAAGTAAAGTTATCCGTGATAAAATCTGTAAAATAGCATGTTGTTAACTTTGCAGAGAAATAACTTTATACATTTTGCCCATGATAACTATATAGCATCGAATAAGTTATCATGGGCAAAATTAAATCAATTTAACTTTAGCAAAAAATTTCTGGTTGATAAAGTGCTTGCCTAAGTTCTCTGCAAATCGGGTTAAGTTTTTATTTGAAGAGTACCTTTATTCTCTTTACTATAAGCTTCCTAAATAAAGTCATACATAAAAAATAAAATAATGATGTATTTCAAATTCGACAAAACTCAGCAATGATAGAGTATGATGCTGTATGGAATAAAGGTCGAACAAATCCCTAATTAAGCTTCATCCAATTAAGTGTCAGAACTAGAACCAGGGCATCTATGAATGTGATATAAAATAAAATAAAGTAACTCATGAACATGTATAAATCTCTAGGTTCATGATCATGAAATGCTCCAGGATCCACTGTTTTTTAGTAAAAATATGCAATTTAATTTAGTAACAGGGGCCTTATTGAAAGAACTCTTACACTAGAGTATAACTGAAATGCATAATCACTGCCACAGATTCCAACACTGACAGGTTGGGTTGCCACTGCTTGGAGCACTAGATCTTCTCTATTTGGAAGTATAGCTGTGTAATCATCTATTAGAAAGAAACTCAGAGATTGAATAAAAAACATGTACAGAATATATACTATTAGTATTATTTAGAAACTATTACTCCATGCAAATTTAAAACCAACATTTGGGATTTACCTTATCTCAATTCAATTCAAATTTAGGACCAACAATCAAAATTTGACAGAACATACATTGCCATTACCCTGTGGGAATGGATTTGAAGTTCTTCAACATGTTGGGAAGTTAGTTACAATGACAAGAAATATAGGGTGGTATTTGGAAATTGCCAGATTTTATTGATCACTGGTGAAATTCACCAAAAAAAAAAATTATATAAAATGTCCTTTTTGCTCTGGCAATTGCCATCAGTAGCTTTATAAGGATAGTCATCCTTAGAATCGATGCCTTTCTTTTTTATCACCCACTTGTATGCATAATCCATGAGACCACCATTACAGCCCATGTTGTAACTCTTGTCACAGTCGATTAACTCCTGCGCTGAGAGGCTGATGAGGGACCCCGACACTATCTTGTTTATTCCTTCCATTGTACAATAACAAATAAAAAATAAGCATTCTAAATGGAGAAGATTTTAAGAGACAGTAAGTTCCCATTTACCACAATAACCCTGCCATGAGAGGGTCATTTATGTTTTATAGCCACTTGTCATGTAGGCATCAAATTAATGCCAAAGTTAGATAAATAATAAAACATCAATAATAGATATCCTTTAAATAAAAATGTGTATAGAATATGATGGTAAGTGTGACTGAAATTTGGATTTGTGGTAGAAATACCATATCAAATGGAACAAACAGCCGCTACCAAGCTAGCCAATTGGTACCACTGTACTCTGCTGCCATAAAAAGGGATAGTAATGTGAACAATCCAATAGGCTAAGATCACATTTTTTTAACTTTTAGAGGGGATTCTTCTTTATATGGCAGTGGATGTGAAGTCCCACTGTACCATTACTGCCTATTTGCAATACTGCCATAGTACCATTTTACAAAGCTTGACTAAAGAAACCTCACCATTTTGGTATAAACCACGGCAGGTAGATATGAAAGCATGCTAATCATATGTTTCATTGGAAGTTTCATAGATGTGAGATCAATATTTCTAATTTAAAAATGGTCATGATGTAAAATTAACTTTCTAAAATAGTAAAATAAAGAAACGTATAAATAAGACTCACCACAGCTTCCTTGATCTTTCACCTTAGTAACAGCCCCTTGCTTCCTCCAATGATTCAGCGGGGAATTTCATCAAACACCTTGTGAGTGTAGTGGAAGTTAACCAAATTAACAACAAGGATACCAATAATAACAACCAATTTGGATAGCTAATTGCACTAATTAATCTTTGTTAGTGGATTAAATGATGATACAACAACTTTACCATATGCAAATATTTTTTGTCAGAATTAGATGTGGAGATGTGAGGCCTGGAATGAATGTCAAAGACACAAGGATTCTGAAACCATGGGATTAGGAACTGGGTACCTTCTCCAACGATCTCTGGCAACACCCCTCTAAACCAATCAGAGATCACTACTCTCCGAGCGCAATCGTTGGTGGAGAGAGACACGCCTAATAGCGACGCGCCAGCACGGAGTCTGATTGCCCCTCTCCGACGGTCTTCTGATGGATAATATAGAAACCACACTGATTGCCTATTTCACCGTAAAAAAAATTGTTTGGCGGCAGCCAAAAAATGTGGAGGGAAAATATGGAGGTAAGTTGTCAAAAATTGGTTTGGCGGCAGCCTTAAAAGAACCGTGAGCACAGACTAGTAGCGTGGTTTGGATTTAGAAAAAAAACACCAAGTATCCCAGAGAACAGATAAAACTCTGTGTATCATGTTGAAATCATGTTGAGTGAGAGACATAGACTGACGAATTCATATCACCTGAGGTAGCACAATTTCTCTATTTTACACGGGTGACGTTGATCAATTTTGACACGAATATTGAAGGATCCATTGCCTTTTCACCTTGGCCGGATTTAAACAGAAATATTAAGTTACCTCAGAGGATAGACAGCTCCTTTGAAATCAAGACCATTCATCCCTCATTGGACGTCTATAATTTACAAATCTACAATTTAGATAATAATCGTACAGCAATTAATATGAAAAAAATTCAAAATAAATATTTTTTACTTTTTTTATATCTTATATAACTAAATAATACTTATGAATGTCAATTTTATATAATTTAATTGTTGTTTGTCTCTTAAAATTGAGCCAATAATTTCGGACCGTTCATATTTACGTTATCAATCAACGGTTGATTTGCACTGAAATAATTTCAAATGTGTTTTGAAATGATCAAGAGGAAACTCTGAACATAAATAACCCAAAATTTCTCGAGTTTAGTTATGTCTAAGCTTCGATCTAACGTGAAGTATTTATGGCCATTCGATAAAGCAATATTCCATCAACTCGATGGATAGGTAAATGAAAATAAAATTTGATCAAACTTTGCTACAGGAGACTAAATTCAGTGCTCTATAATTTCAACAGTTCCGATTGACGAACAAATGATATATTCCCGCGTGTCTTCATTAACTCACAAACAAGAGTTTATGTTTCCAGTTCATCAACTCTAGATTTATGAGTTAATGAAGGTGTGCAAAAAAATATCAGCCGCTGCTCAATCGGAACCGTTGAAATTCTAGAGCACTGAATTTAGTCTCCTGTAGCAAAGTTTGATCAAATTTTATTTTTATTTACCTATCCATCGAGTTGACGGAATATTGAAATATCGAAGGGTTATAAACATTTCACGCTGGATCGAAGCTTAGATATAATGAAAATTAAAAAATTTTATGTTGGTTATGTTTAATGTTTTTTCTTGATCATTTAAAAATAAGTTTGGAATCATTTCATTACAGATCGACCGTTGATGGATAACGTGAAAATGAACGGTCAACAAATATTGACACTCGTTGAAGAGACAAATAATGATGAAATTCTATAAAATTGATAATTATATGCATGATTTGACCATAAAAACCATAAATAATTTGAAAATATTTTTTTAGAACTTTTTAATATTATTTGTTTTACATGCATTACCTAATTTTGTTTTGTTTCATTTTTATAATATTTTCCTAAAAAGATTGTTATACATATCACAAAAAAATATTTTGTTTCACTTTTAATTTTATTTTGAATTTAAAAATAATTTGATTTTATAAAAAGCCACTCACCTTAAATTATTTTATAGTAATTTTTTTTTGGTCTTCCAGCCTAATATTATGTTCTGTCTAATATTCACCTTCTCCCTTTCAATTTTCACTTCTCCCTCTCTCTCTCTAATATTTTGTTCCCCGCCTCCCAGTCTCTCTCTGATATCTCTCTCCCCGCCAAACCCTAAATCCACACCAAACTCTAAACCCCCCGCTAATTTCTTATCCCTCCGAAAATTTGATAATTTCCCTCTCATATTTCGTCACTAAATTTTCGTTCCCCGCTCAGACGCTAAACTCCTATTCGATCCCACTCCCAGCCATTTCTTCTCAGGCCCCAATCAGTCGCTCCCCGCACCCGACTTCCTCTCAGCCACATCCCTTCTCCTCTGCTCGCCTTCTTTTCAAAATTAAATCCAGCGCTAGATGAGCTTCAGAGTTAGGGTTCCAGCGCTGTGGCATATCTCCGTCAATTGGAGGCCGTCTGCCAAGCTAGGGTTCGGAGCTTGGGTTCCGGCGCTGAGATGTAATATCTTTTAATCTCTTTTTGTTCGGAGCTAGTTGCCAACATCCTCTACTGTCAATGATCTCATTCAATTACTAAATTCAAATTTATAAAATATGTGAAAGACTTGAATTTTTGAGCAAATTTTATTGCATTGATGCATGCATTTTAAGTGTTTGATGAATTGCCCAAATGAAACTAGAATTTTAGGCAAGAGAAGTGGGGTTGTAAATTGTTGCCAATGATTGCCAATGCATGCATTTTCTTTTATCGATCTTACCCACCGGATTGTAGCACTATTTGTAATAACTGATTTGCCACTCTGTAGTGTTCCAAAAAAGCTGTTTAAGTGCAAGTTCTTCTTAACAATTATAGATATAAGAATTTAGCAGCTATTTACTGCAAAGGACAGAATATAGAAATCAAGTACAAAAATAGACTAGAAAATAGACTGAAATTTTGTACAAGAACAGCGTGTTAGTACCATTCCACCAATGTTTTTGGTTTCTTTGCATAAATGATTTCGTGTGAAACTAAAGGCTTCCAATTTAACTCCTGTTATCTGCTATCACCACCTACATGGGGCTTTTGGTCTTCTATACGATTAGGTATTCCTCAACTAAGATCTGATAGGGTGAAAGCTAAGTTGGAAAAGGTCTGCCCTAACACAGTCTTATGTGATTAATTTCCAGCATTGATGACACGGGATGCTGTCTGGTTGGTAAGTGCCTTTCTAATTAATTATTTTGATTGAATTTTGAAACATGAATTTTGTCTCATGCACTTGTGACGTCATTGAGGAAATGGCAACATTTTTTCAGTGAGTTATTAGCTAGTTTAAGTAGTGCAGTATAATAAATAAGCTTTTAAGATGATTCAAAATGGAATTTGCTTATTTTTTCAGTGACTAATGCTGCACAATAGCAACTTATTATAAAATTAAGTTAATGTTGCTCACAAATTAACTTGCATGATATAACGAGACCAACAATATATAGGCAAAACTTTATGTAAGTTTCACCTAATTATTGTATGATTGAGCTTTGATAATTAAGAAAATATTTGGTCTGTACCAGTTCGTACCGGTACGCAAATATACGGTGATAGTTGTTGTTTACAAATCTAGAAATTTACTGATGCATTTGTATGATTGATCTTGTATAATTTTTATATTTTGGGTTAAATTTATGCAACTACATAAACTTGATACAAGGTCTGTACCATTTTGTACCTGTACTATTGTAGTACTGTCATATACTGGAAACTGATTTAGTAAAATTGATGTTAATATAATTTCTGATGTTATGATATGGAAATTTTTTACTGAAGGATGTTGACTCTTGATAATTGGACAGCTTGGATTGCGAGGTTTGTTCAAACTGGTTTGTATGCCGATGGTTTCTTCTATTACTACTTTTGAGGTAAAGCTAAAACTAAAGTTTAGCAATATTTTTAGTGAATATTTTGAATATTTTGTATGCTGGCCCTTGGGTAACAGTTGTTATTTGTCCTTGAACAAAAATATGTATAGGGTCTATAGTTGAGTTGAGATTTATAGTCAGCACCTGATACAAGATTCAAGACTGAGGTGATTTATTTCTCATCTTGATTCACTTAATGATATTGATGTAATGGTACTTGTGTGCCTTGTTCATGAACAACTAATGAACTCAAGGGCTTATAACAAATAAAATTACTTTTAGAGGCTTCTGATTTAAAGTTTAAAAATTCTTATGTTTTTTAGAAACAACTGTAGATCATCCTTTCCAAGCTGTTTCCAACTTGTTTCACATATAAAGCTGCAGATCTTCCTTAATATAGATGACTAGGCTACTATGAAGCAATGGAGCATCATGATAATTTTCTGTGTGAGGTCAGTAATCCAATTATTATTAATTTGGTTCTATATTTTAATTTTTTTTTTCTAGAATCCCAAATTGAGTAATTTTGTTCAACTACACTGAAGCCTCTAAAATCCCAGCCATTTCCTCTCAGGTATCATATCAATAGTTAGAACCTTTTTCTTTTTTTAAGAACATATATAGGTTTAGGAAATTTCCTTGTTTGTGGCTTTTTAGGTATCATACTTAAAAATATGTTCTAGCTAGATGCATGAAGCTAAACTGATAATTTATCAATTAGTCCTATGTTATGATGATAAAATGAGAATAGCAATATACTAGTTTATCATTTAGTCTTATGTTATGAAGATAAACTGATTTTTTATGTGTAGTAGGTTAAGAAGATATACCTACTATACTTATTTTAATGCTTTTTGAGTGTTTCTATAATTTATTATCAATATTAAATTTCATTCTATGCTATACATTGTATATGTAGGATCTAGGTGCTGATTTTACACAATCAAATGGGGGAAGAAAATTCCAAGCACTTCTCAATGTGCAATCTGAAAATGAGGTGACAACATGTCTAGGTGTTGACGACGATTGGTTCAGGGAAGAAAGGGAGAACAACCAACCCTTCTAGTGTGGGGTGTTGTAAACCATTATCACAGAAAAATGGTATTTTGTATAGCTAAAAAAGAAGCCTATTTTTGTATATTTTTTGGTGATGGGTTGTGCGTATATTTTGGTTATAGAAACAAGTGGTTGCAATCCTTTTTGGTCTTATGTTTCAAGGAAAGCTTGAATTTACTATAATTATTAATGATAATTAAAATGTTACTCTCCATGTTTCATTGTGTTGTTCTTCTTATTATGTTTCAATGTGTAATGTAAAAGATTTCTTGGTTGCTTATGGGTTGGTACCAAATCGGTACAAGTACCAAATTGGTACGAGGTGAATTATAGAATTGGGCCTGGATTTTTTTTTTGGTAATGACAATTTTTTGCATCGTAAAATCTATACAAATATGGGGACCAGACAATATCTTAGCAAATAATCTGGTGGGGCCCACCTTCTTTGTCCATGCAACTAATAGGTTAATTACCCATGCAACAAACCATATGGGGCCCACGACATTTAACCATGCAACTACTCACTCCCCTATCGTTGCAACTAATCCATGGGACCCACACACTTTATCCATGCAACAACTCACTCCCCTATCGTTGCAACTAATCCATGGGACCCACACACTTCATCCATGCAACTACTCAATGCTATATCGTTGCAACTACTTCCTGCATCTGATTTGTTGCATGGGTACTTATTGCATGGACACACCGTTGCAACAAGTATTCCAGAAGTTATTGCATGGTAAACCCATGCAACAAGTCCGAAATTGAGTAGTTGCAACGGGGGTTGTTGCAACGGTATTTTTTGGGGCTTGTTGCATGGGTAACCCATGCAACTGACATTTTTAGGGATTGTTGCAACGGTAAGCCGATGCAACAAGTCAAATTTTATCCATGCTACAAACCGAGATTCTAGTAGAATTCATCATAAAAAATTGTAATTAAAAATTTCTTATTCAATGTACTCAATTAATTATTTTATTATGCGATGATCTATTGAAATTTTTATATATTGTTTTATCTTACATTCTATTTAATAAAAAAAATTCTCATCAAATTTATTTTTAACATTTTTTTCGAGGAAACTTAAAAAATAATCCTACCTATATTAAAATATGAATTAGTCTAGTCTTTAAATTATGTTACATGTGATTGCTAGGTGATCAATTGTGAATCATTATAATATATACATATGTCAGTTCATGATAAATGTTATAAATTTTTCATCCTGTTGTGTGTATCGAAAACTTAATTGTTGTGAACAAAATCAAATTTTTCACTAGACATTTATGCATTTATTTGTTTTTTGAAACCTTTAGTTCTATACTATTTTATAGATTTTTAGTTAGGGATCAACTAACAGTCCCCCTACTTCAGTCCCCTATCTGTCCCCCGCACTAAAAGACAAAAAAAAATAGTTAAAACGTGCTAACTACCACCAAAGAGCAAGAATATGCTATTTTATTAATAGTCAAAACATATAGTATTCATACCTACGAATTTATAGTATTCATACTTATTATCAGAACCATTCGTCATATGTAAACACAAGCTGGAGGGGACCAGTAATGACCAGGGGGACCGCTAACGTCTTGTGACAGCCTGGATTGGGGACCGCAATCGTCTGAAAAACGACATTTGCCAAGATTGGGGACCACTACAGCGAATTTATATATTATTCATATCTAAATAAAGAAGTATTCATATCTAAACAAATGAAGTATTCATACTGACAATTACGAAATATTCATACATGTTTGAAATAATTTATACAATTCAAAATTCAAAGTCAGATTCATCTCTCTCACTCCACCTCTTCCAAGAAGTATTCATACTGACGATTACGAAATATTCATACATGTTCAAAATAATTTATACAATTCAAAATTCATTGTCAAATTCATCTCTCTCACCCACCTCTTCCAAGAAGTATTCATATCTAACATGAGGTATGCATATCTAACAAATGAAGTATTCATATCTAACTAATGAAGTACTCAATATCTAACAAATGAAATATTCATATATATAACTATTCATATCTAACTAATGAAGTATTCACATCTGATACTAATAATATTCACGCCTACCCAGATTGGGACCAAGAAATATTCTCAACAGACTAGTATGCATATCTAAAACAATGAAGTATTCATATCTAACTAAAGAATTATTCATACTGACGATTACGAAGTATTCATACATGTTCGAAATAATTTATACAATTCAAAATTCAAAGTCAGATTCATCTCTCTCATCCCACATCTTCCAAAAAGTATTCATATGTAACATGAAGTATGCATATCTAACAACTGAAGTATTCATATCTAACTAATAAAGTATTCATATGTTGCACTGTGACAACCTTTGCTGGGCTAGCATGGACCTCCTCCAATGGTGCACCACGCTCTCCCCGCCGAATCTCGACGGTGCACCACTCTCTCCTCGCCGGATCTCGACCGTGCACCATGCTCTCCTTGTCAAATCTCGACGGTGCACCACGCTCTCCTCGCCGGATCTCGACGGTGCACCACGCTCTACTCGCCGGATCTCGACGGTGCACCACGCTCCCCTCGTCGGATCTCGACCGCCATCACAACCATCGGCGTGGGTAGCTGGTGGCGAGCAGTAGAGGAGAAGAACAGAGTGGGTTTTGAGTTGTGTTGAATTTTTTTTTTTTTTTTTTAAGGGAAGATTGAAGAGGGTAGATTTTGACCACGTGGGGAATAAAAAAGGAAGGTTGTTAGGGGGACAGATAGGGGACAGATTCAAGGGGGACAACATCTTTACTCTTTTAGTTATACAATTATGATTAATCACCATGATAAAATAAAATGAGTATAATAGCAAAATTTATTATTTATTTTAAAAATAAATCTTACAATTTTCTTATTATAAAATTTTAGAGTAAATCAAAATTATGCGTTAAATAAATTGTTAACTAATATGCACCATTACAAATTTTGATATATAATTTTTTTTAAATATGAACTAAATTAAAGTAATAGTTCCAAATTCTCCAAATTCTCACAGATGAGGCACATCCAAACAGGAATGAAATTTGGGATTCTTTAGAGGTGGTGGTAGAGCGTATTTCAAAGAGAGGACTATTGTTAGAAGTTTAATTATCAAGTCTTAATTAAACTATTTCTTAGTTTTTAACTTTTTATTATGAGTTCAGTTGTTGGATACAAAATGTCTCACTATTTATTACTATTGGCTATTACATGTTGTCGTTGGATATGATAATCCAACTCCTTTAGTTAATCTACAAGTAAACAGTGGTATGGAATAAGTTTGTTAATTATTTGATTTTATCTAACATTTTAGTAAGAAAACCGTAAGAAAAATTCTCAAAACAAATAACAAATTAATTTTGCTATAATTCTCAATCTTATTTGTTCATGATAATAAGTTCCAATTATATAACAAATATGCTTATATAATAGTTTGGAAGTAAGAATTTCAAAATAATAACGACTACGTGAATGTTTCATACAATTTGTATTTTTGTTCACACCAATAGTATTAATACACATAATAAGAACAAAAGATATCAATCTGTATTGAAATTTATATTCAAATATTATAATTCACATCTGATCATCAGTTATTTGATGATTTATAAGATTGATTTGGATTTTAATGTAACTAGAATGTAACATAAGAATTTTAGACGAATATAGTTTTATACAACATTGTAAACTTAAAATTAAAATATAGCAATTTCAATTGATGGTTATATAGTACAATAATTAATTTCGTAAATTGCATTAAGTATACTCCCATATTAAATAATTTTCAACCGTACAATTAAATTTGATAATAATTAATTACTATTTCAACGATTGAAAAGTATGATGACTTGACATGCTTTAGAAGTTTTGAAGCTAAACCACGTTTATGGTGTATATAGTTGGATTTATTGCAATGTGGCAAAAGATATTATTATTTATTTTTTCAGGTTATTTAAGAAATAATAGCATAAAAAACTTCTAACTTCAAAAATGAAAAAAAAAATCACAAATCACAGGTCTAATATAAATGATATACATGAAGATAACATAATCGTCATCAGAATCCAAAATTTTGATAATACTGTCGAAGATAACTTCTACAAAAAAAGATTTAATAGAATTAATTAATCAGACTTTAGTTAATATACTTTCATTAGCATTTCAGCTGAACTGCTAACATTTTGAAGCTGTGAAATCTATGTTAAAATTCGTGCTGGGAGTAAATAATTAAATAATGGATAAATGAAGGGAAAATTAAGAAGGAATTTTCTATAAATTTTTGGCTGATAAGTTTTAAATAGGCGAAATTGGTATGCATCATAAAAAAAAATCCTGGTACGAATCTCTTCGTCTCTTCCGACTTTTGGGTAACCAAATAATCCGATTAGATCAGCAAAATACAAGTTATTTGGGCCCTGGGCCGGCTACAATTCTTCACAGCTATGAAGCGGTAACAACTTTATATTATATAAATGTTTCTCTGTGGGACTAAAGAGAGTATCCGAATTCTGGACTTTTTTTTTTTTTTTTTTTTCCTTGAGAGCATCTACATCCCTGAAACTATTAGAGTTTCTAATCCGACGTGGTAGTTTCTAATCCAGTTTCAGAGATGGGGGAGAGTTTCTTATTTAGAAACTATGCAGAAAAGTTTCTTATTAAGAAACTGTTTAATTATAAACTCTATGTTGGCCAAATGATTGACTCAAATTGTTTCTCCTTTTTAATTTGTTGCTGACGTGGCTTAATAGAAACTCTAAAATGAGTTTCAGGGATATGAGAGTTAGAAACTTTAAAAACCATAATTTCTAAAAAGTAGTTAACAGTTATTTAGAAATTCTTTTGAGTTTTAGAGATGTAGATGCTCTAATGAATAGTATTATGATTTCCGGAGGCAGCACATCAATAAAAAAATTATTCGTATAATGATTCCTGAAGGCAATGTAGCATGATTTTTTTTTTCTTTTTGAAACCATGGTTGCGACTGTCAAGTATATGTATCATGATTATTATTTACGTCCATTTTTCTTAGAGGCAGTACATTAACTAAGTTCTAATTTGTTAATAAAAAGTATATATTTAAATATTATTTATTTCTCAGAATGAGCGTTGGTAATTTATTTTTAATTATCCGAATTATATTTATAATCGTATTCGTATTTGTCTGAAGATATGATTTGATCACTATCTGTATATATCAGATCCGTTTACACCCCTACAGGCTACAGCATCGTGTCATCAATACAGTCAATTGCACGGCAAACAATTATTATCCTTGAACAGTCTTCTCCCTGGACTTAGATGACTTTGAATATACCAGTACTGTTCTTTTCAAACGGTCAATTTCATTTTAATTTTCCTCTTATCTTCTCTAAATCTCCATCTATAAAATTTGTGGTACAAAGGCATTTCGACCATTACAGCCGAAAAATAAAAAAAATATAAAAACAAAAGTAAGGGGAACTGCAACGCACATTTACTTTGTTATAGAATAAGTTTTATATATATATTCCTTTTTTTTTTTAGAAAAGATACGTATCACTACCTGTTTCCCTTTCTTTTTAATTTCGAGACTAATTTTCGCACACAATATCTTTCACTCAACCATTTTTTTCCAGAAAAATAAACATGATGACCGTACAAGTGTACATATTGCTGCTAGTAAAGAGCATAATGGGTATCTTATTACACAGACATTTTTCTGAAACAATATTTTTTATACTTCTTAATAAATTATAATGGGTATTTTATAAATTTAAAATGAGTTTTAATATAATAGAAAATAAAATGAGTAAATTTGTGAGTTATGAAAGTTTAGATAGGAAAATACGTAATTTGGAAGTTTAGAGGGTTAAATACGTAATTTTGAAGTTTTTGAGGGGTATACATGAAATTACCCCTACATTATGGGATATAAGGTTGAAATAGTTGCACTTCTGTATCCATATCTTCTCCAAAAATTTAGAAATATCTCCCTTGGTTCCATCTTTAATGGCCCCTTCATTACTGGCTTGTCTTTTATTCATTTTCTTCCTTCCCTGCTTCTCCAGCTCTTGTACAACTACACTTCCATGTAATCATTCTATTGAAATTAAGCCTCCTTTCTATCTCGAATCAGACGTTATGATTGATCCTAACTGTCATGGTTATTTACCGATTGGATGTTACAATAATAATAAACCATTTCTCTTTTTTTCGTTTTCTAGGATATTTTCATTGGAAAGCATTTCATATGATAAAAATACCATTGCGGTTCAAAGTCCTTATCTTAGTAGTTCTTTGAATAAATCTGGTTGTAGTAATCTTTATTTTAATTTTTCTAGTCCTATTAAATTGTACATTGGGATGTACCATTTATTAAATAGTACCCTTTCTTTTGTGAGATGTGACCCTCCTGATCAGATACAATCACCACCCAAGATATTTGGAAAGGACTACAACCTTAGCTACACATCATCTCTTGATGAATATGATAAGTCTACGCAGAATTGTTCGAGGCCTGAGAATTCCCTTGATCCATCATTTGAGTCGATTTTTTCATTTGAAAATGACAGCTCACAGCTGTTTCTGCTATCAGCTAGTTATTCAAGTGATCTTGTAGCACGGCCTGGTTGCTTTGCAAACTCAAGAGAGGTTTTTGATCCAGAAGATGGAAAATCGGCAGAGGTTTTCGATCGTGAGGATGGTAAAGGTTAGTAGCTTGCATATATTATCAATTTATCCTGTTATTTTTCGTTGAACTCTTTGTAAATTATGGCCAGTTCATCTCATTTTTTTTTTCGTAGTTCTTCTTTAAAATATTTGTAATTTGTCAAACTCGACAGAGAAATCCGATCTTTCTGTTTCTTCGATTCTCTGTATTCCCTTATTCCTTCTCCTTTCGAATATATTATTCTTTAAGCTGCCATCATCAATGCAGTCATCAATGTATATTTGTAATTTATCAAAGGATTTGTTATACTTGGTTTTCTCCATGCATCTCTTGTCAGCTGCCACAACACTACTGCATGTAGGCTTTCTTTTTGGTAGAGGTGAGAAAATAGTTCGTGACTCGTGACTTGCTCATAAACTAGCTCGCTAAAAACTCATTCATTATCAACTCGCTAGATAACTTAATCAATTGAGCATGAGCAGACCCAACTCGAGTTACATAAAGTCCCGCCACATCTAATCCGAACCAGATCCAAACCCAAGTAAAAACATGCAAAAGACCCAGAACTAGCAGATGAGCAAACCCAAGTTAAATAATGTACTATTTGGTTGTTTGACATGTAATATTTGGCTGTCAAATTGAAAGATTTAGTGTTTTGTTTTTGGATAAATTTGCTTTCTATTATATACGTCAATTGGTCTTAAGTCTTAATGAGTTTCGAGTCAACTCGAGTTGGTAACAAGTTGAGTTGTCAACTCAGTATTGTCTTCTCAATTCGAGTTAACTCGCTCATTAACTTAATGCACCGATCACGAACATACTCCAACTTGCTCAAACTCGGTTCATTAATGAATGGAATCAAATCTCCCTAACAAAAAAAAAATATCGAAAAAGTTGTTGACAGTTCATTAGCGAAAAGATTTCATTCAGTCAACTGTGAAGTCAATTTTAAAAGAAAATATTTCAAACAGAAAATAATGTGACGAAACCATTTTTTTTATTTAAATTTTTCAATGTTGTTGGAAAAATCAATGGGGTCCAGGTTTCCTGAAATCGAAAGGAGAAGACTTTGACCAAGTCTACTGCCTTTTCTATTTCCTCACTTATTAAATATTGACAATGACTTTGTTTTTTAAATGGTTGAATTCACTATTATATATATGTGTGTATATATATATTTAAAATTTTTTAAAGGCTCTTTATATTCAGTTGGTTGAATTCACTATTAGATTATTTCAGAAAAGATAAAAGATTATATGTAATACTTAGCTTTCACAAGGCTATAGAATTAGAATGCGTATCCTCTGCATTAACTCGAAAGGGAATCTTTTGAGTTAATGAATCTTAACCGTTTGATTTTAAACAGAGTCAATTCGGCTCTAACCTATAACATAAGAGGCCCTTCATATTAGTGCGGATCTAGTCCGTGCGAATCTTAAAATACATAGGATGGATGAGATGTATTCACTTAAAAGATTCCTTTTTGAGTTAATGCAGAGGATATGAATTGATAGAATTATAGGGCACAACTATAAAGGCTTGGCTCATAGCAGAAAGACCATATTAAAAGTACTCCAAAATTTCCATATTCCATTATTAATCACTCTCACTGGCCTCTCTATTTTATTTTATGAAATACAGGAAAAAAGACAAAACAAGCAACAAGGGTAACAATTTTGATAGGTGAGGATATTTTTTCTTCATCATATTGATCTCAATACAGCAAATCTGAGAGTAATTTTACTTTTCAATTTTTCACACTTAAAAGTGCTCATTATTCTCTATTTTCGCCTCTATATTTTGTAAGATATTATTTAGCTTGAATCCTCTCTATTCATCCCATTTTATTACATGTTTTCTGACCATTCTTTCAGATCACCCAGACAAGGTGGTAAAAACTTTGAAACAAACTTTATTTTGTAATTATGCAATATTAGATTAAATTTACTTCTATGGAACTATGCTTCATATTAATGGCTGAGATGTGTATACATACTGATTACATGTATTTGGTTTCAATGTCCCAGTAGGATCTATAGCATTCCTTGGAGCATGCCTTATTTTGTATTTAAAGCTTCGAAGTAGCAAAAATTATGCCGAATGCATTTCATGGAGCAAAGACCAACCTGAAGGAAATATTGAAATGGTCTTAGAAAAATATGGATCGTTTGTGCCAAAAAGATATAAACATGCAGAGGTAAAGAAAATTACCAACTCGTTTCAGGATATACTAGGTAAAGGAGGTTTTGGCACCGTATACAGGGGTAGACTGCATGATGGCCGTTTGGTTGCTGTCAAAATTTTGCACAAGTCTTCATGTGATAGAGAGGAGCTTTTGAATGAGATCCTGAGCATTAGCAGAACTTCTCATGTCAATGTTGTTAGTCTACTAGGCTTTTGCATCGAAGGCTCTAAGCATGCTTTAATTTACGAATATATGCCAAATGGATCACTCGACAATTATATATACTCTGAAAATCCAAAAGCAATTCTTGATTGGGCAAAGCTTTATGAAATAGCAATTGGTATTGCAAGAGGTTTAGAGTATTTACACCGAGGTTGTAATGCACGTATTGTGCATTTTGATATAAAACCTCAGAACATTCTGTTAGACGAAGATTTCAACCCAAAAATTGCGGATTTTGGTTTGGCAAAATTGTGTCCGCCAAAAGAGAGCATTGTTTCAATGGCTGAGATGAGGGGAACCATCGGGTACATTGCTCCCGAAGTCTTCTCAAGGAGCTTTGGAGTTGTTTCAACAAAATCTGATGTATACAGCTATGGAATGATGGTGCTGGAGATGGTAGGAGGAAGAAGGAATGCAAAACCAAGTGCTGAAAATCCAAGCCAAGTGTACTTTCCACATTGGCTTTATGATTGTCTTGTTGAAGGCAGTCCAATACAACTACAAGCATGTGATGTATTATCAATGGAGATTGAAGAAATTGCAAAGAAGATTGGCATGATTGGTTTGTGGTGCACACAAACGATGCCGGCTAATCGGCCGTCGATGAACAGAGTTGTGGAAATGCTAGAGAGAAGTTCAGACCAGTTGGAAATGCCACCAAAACCTTATTTCTGTTCTCCGTCTCATTCCACAATATTATTAGATACTTCTCATACTCTTAAGTTTGGATGAAATTCACAGTCTGATTCTGCCAATTTATTGGGGTTAACACACTATGAGTATATGGATATTCAGTTTGACGGGTAGCTAGGTTTTCTCCGATGTTATTTGTGTAGAAAAATTGAAATTTGCGTTTATATTTGGAATGTTTAGATTTTCCGCATCTACATTTTGTAATTTTATATTTGACATTGTTTTAATAAAAGCACTGATGGAAAAGAATTAAGATTTATGTACATTAATTTATGCATATTTAGGTGCTTCCAATAATGTATCTGCTTGAAAGTATTGTACGTGTAGTTAAAATGAAAAAGTATAAACAAAGAACTGACATAAAGAAACCTTCCTCTTATAGCCCTTGAATTGGGTCGCGCTGTTATACATGCAGCACATGATGAAACATATACACGTGTAATTAGGAATATTCATATCCGAAATGGGTTAAGGATTCAATAAAGAATATTAATTATTCTTATATACTGAATATATTGAATATATTTCAGACAGTAAATCAAATTAGTCATATAAATTAGTTTAATTAATATTTTCTTCTTAATATGTAGATTTATAATATAAATAATTATATTCATTAATCATATTATTTAGGGATCGACTAATAGTACCCCTACTTCAGTCCCCTATCTGTCCCCCGCACTAAAAGACAAAAAAAATAGTTAAAACGTGCTAACTACCACCAAAGAGCAAGATTAATGTTATTTTATTAATAGTCAAAACGTATAGTATTCATACCTACGAATTTATAGTATTCATACTTATTATCAGAACCATTCGTCATATGTAAACACAAGCTGGAGGGGACCAGTAACGACCAGGGGGACCGCTGACGTCTCGTGACATCCTGGATTGGGGACCGCAATCGTCTGAAAGCGACATTTGCCAAGATTGGGGACCACTACAGCGAATCTATATATTATTCATATCTAAATAAAGAAGTATTCATATCTAAACAAATGAAGTATTCATACTGACGATTACGAAGTATTCATACATGTTTGAAATAATTTATACAATTCAAAATTCAAAGTCAGATTCATCTCTCTCACCCCACCTCTTCCAAGAAGTATTCATACTGACGATTACAAAGTATTCATACATGTTCGAAATAATTTATACAATTCAAAATTCATTGTCAAATTCATCTCTCTCACCCACCTCTTCCAAGAAGTATTCATATATAACATGAAGTATGCATATCTAACAAATGAAGTATTCATATCTAACTAATGAAGTACTCAATATCTAACAAATGAAATATTATTATATATAACTATTCATATCTAACTAATGAAGTATTCACACATGACACTAGCAATATTCACATCTGACAATAATAATATTCACGCCTGCCCAGATTAGGACCAAGAAATATTCTCAACAGACTAGTATGCATATCTAAAACAATGAAGTATTCATATCTAACTAAAAAATTATTCATACTGACGATTACGAAGTATTCATACATGTTCGAAATAATTTATACAATTCACAATTCAAAGTCAGATTCATCTCTCTCATCCCACCTCTTTCAAGAAGTATTCATATGTAACATGAAGTATGCATATCTAACAACTGAAGTATTCATATCTAACTAATAAAGTATTCATATGTTGCACTGTGACAACCTTCGCTGGGCTAGCATGGACCCCCTCCAATGGTGCACCACGCTCTCCTCGCCAAATCTCGATGGT
Source organism: Carex rostrata (assembly GCA_964058875.1). Taxonomy (NCBI): domain Eukaryota; kingdom Viridiplantae; phylum Streptophyta; class Magnoliopsida; order Poales; family Cyperaceae; genus Carex; species Carex rostrata. The sequence continues at coordinate 45,744 of CAXKVT010000293.1, read as the reverse complement.
GCACCACTCTCTCCTCGCCGGATCTCGACCGTGCACCAGGCTCTCCTCGTCGAATCTCGACGGTGCACCACGCTCTACTCGCCGAATCTCGACGGTGCACCACGCTCCCCTCGTTGGATCTCGACCGCCATCACAACCATCGGCGTGGGTAGCTGGTGGCGAGCAGTAGAGGAGAAGAACAGAGTGGGTTTTGAGTTGTGTTGAATTTTTTTTTTTTTTTTTTTTAAGAGAAGATTGAAGAGGGTGGATTTTGACCACGTAGGGGAACAAAAAAGGAAAGTTGTTAGGGAGACAGATAGGAGACAGATTCAAGGGGGACAACATCTTTACTCTATTATTTATGTATGTAATTTTTAACTATTTTATGTAAAAATATCGTAAAAACACAAGACTCCCCAAACCTCCCTCCCTTTCTTTATTGATTATCTTAATTTTTCTGATACATTGTTCTTTTCAAGAACAGCCATATAATACACGGGAATTATTTGTAAAAACAGAAACAAAGCTAATTGAAATTATTTCCTAATTTGTCTCATCTGCAAAATAGAAAGAAATAACAGAGAAATATAATAAAATAAAATCTTCAACAAAATAAAATATTTCCTAATCTTGTGATTCATGGCCAGCTATTGTTTCCCAATTCCGCACACGACAACACTCCCCCTCAAGCGGGCACGTATACATCTGTCATGCCTAGCTTGTCAAGTGTGCTCTCAAAAAACTTGCTTGACACTCCTTTTGTAAGTATATCTGCTAGTTGACTTTCAGATTTAACAAACAACAGCTTCAGTATCTTCGAGTCGACTTTCTCCTTAATGAAATGTCGATCTACTTCCACATGCTTTGTTCTATCATGTTGAACCGAGTTATGAGACATATCCAGGGCTGCTTTGTTGTCTGAGTATAACTCCATCTCCTCTTATGGTTCAAAACCAAGTTCACTCACCAATTTTCTTAACCACAATAATTCACATATTCCCTTCGCAATTCTCCGAAATTCAGCTTCTGCACTTGAAAGAGCTACTACATTCTGTTTCTTGCTCCTCCATGTAACCAAGTTCCCTCCTATAAAGGTAAAGTACCCTGAGGTGGATCTTCGGTCACTTATGCTACCTGCCCAGTCAGCATCTGTATATCCTGCAATATTTAGGTGTCCATTTTTCCCAAATTGTATCCCCTTTCCAGGTGTTCCTTTCAAGTATCTAATTATACGCATCACAGCCTCTAGATGCTCTTCTTTTGGAGAATGCATGAATTGACTCACAACACTCATAGCATATGCAATATCAGGTCTGGTGTGAGATAAGTAGATTAATTTCCCTACCAATCGTTGGTACCTTTCTTTATTCGTGGGAACCCCATCAGGCAGCTCCCCAAGTTTTTGGTTTTGACATACCGGTGTATCAACTGGTTTGCATTCTAACATTCCAATCTCAGATAACAGATCAAGTACATATTTTCTTTGAGATAAAACTATACCTCGCTTGGATCGGACCACTTCAATTCCAAGAAAATATTTCAAGCCTCCTAGATTCTTCATCTCAAACTCTTTGAAGAGTTGATCTTCAAGCTTCTGTATTTCCTCTCAATCATCTCCTGTGATGATCATATCATCTACATAAATAATCAAGACAGTTAGTTTCCCTTGGTTCCTTTTAAAAAATAAAGTGTGATATGAGTCACTCTGCCTAAAGCCGTATTTCATCATGACACTTCTAAATCTTCCAAACCAAGCTCTTGGAGATTGTTTCAATCCATAAAGTGCCTTCTTCAGTTTACACACCGATCCTTCGTTTCCCAAGCATTCATATCCAGGAGGAAGATCCATGTAAATTTCTTCTTCGAGATTTCTATGTAGGAATGCATTTTTTACATCAAATTGGTGGAGAGGCCAATCTAGGTTAGCTGCAAAAGATAGTAAAACTCGAATAGTATTTAGTTTTGCTATTGGAGAGAAGGTTTCTTGAAAATCTATGTCATATGTCTGAGTGTATCCTTTCGCAACTAGTCTCGCTTTATACCTCTCTACCTTACCATCAGCACCATATTTCACCGAGAATACCCACCTACAGCCGACAGTTTTTTTTTTCTTTTTCTAATTCAACCATCTCCCAAGTATTATTCCTTTTTAAGGCTTCCATTTCTAGTTCCATGGCTTTCACCCATCTTTGGTCTCTACGGGCCTCATTTACATTTGTTGGAATTTCAATGGATAATATTTCGTCTGTGAAATTCTTAATTTTTTCTGGTAACTGTTTGGTTGTCACATATTTGGCAATTGGGTATTGTACTTCTTTACTTGTTCCATCCTCGGGAATATACCGTTTTGGTGGCTTCCCACGGTTATTTCTTTGGGGCAAAATAAATCCAGAGTCTAGAGAACTTACCTCGGGATATTCCTCAGGAGTAATTGGATCTTGTGGTACATCTTTTGGCTGTATCACTATGTCCCTGAGTTCTTCATTTAGATCTATCCATACCCTCAATTCGGGTTGAGATGAAGGTTCACGATTATTGACCCGATTAGGGTCCTCACTTTCCCTGTCTTCCACAGCCCGAACTGGACTAGATTCACTCCTATTTTCAGCCCGAACTGGGCTGTTTTCGCCCCTATTTTCTGCCGTGTTTTCAGCCCGAACTGGGCTGTTTTGGCCCCTGTTTTCAGCAGCTTTGTTTTCTGTAATGTCAGGAGATTGTGCAACTTGTAACTACGACCATGGTTCCTTCTCTACCATATTCTCCCCCTGAGAAGGATACCGAGGTTCTTGAAAATATCTTTCAGATTCCACAAATGTTACATTCATGGTTACAAACATTATTTAAGTTGTAGGATTGTAACATCTGTATCCTTTTTGATGCGTCCCATACCCTACAAAAACGCACCTCATGGCACACGGTTCAATTTTAGTTCGTTGGTTCTTTGGTATGTGAACATATGCAATGCATCCAAAGATTTTTGGAGGAAGATTAAGGATTGAAGGGATAGTCACGAAGGTGGACAGCTTTTTAAGAGGGGTTTCAAAGTTTATTATTTTGGAGGACATTCTATTAATTAGGTAGATGGCAGTTGTTATAGCACAATCCCAATAAAGCTTTGGCATATTATACTCAAATAATAAGGATCTAGCAACCTCAAGTACGTGTCTATTTTTTCTTTCTGCAACCCCGTTTTGTTGTGGAGTTCCCACACATGAAGTCTCATGAATAATCCCTTTACACATGAAGAAATCCTTTTTGTTATTAATAAATTCTCCACCATTATCGCTTCTTAAATACTTAATTCCCTTGCCAAATTGTTTTTCTACCATATTATAAAATCCCTTAAAGATATTTGCCACCTCATCTTTCCCTTTCATCAAATAAATCCAAGTCATGCGAGTACAATCATCAATAAACAAAACAAACCATTTATAACCAAGGATTGAGTTTATCGGGGACGGCCCCCACACATCAGAATGAACTAAGTCAAATAAAGAATTATTCCGACTAGTACTAATAGGGTAATACTCGATGACTTTTAGCCTTAATACATGTTTCACATTCAAACACAGATATATCTAAATCCGAAAAGAAATTTGGCATAAGTTTTCGCATATACCCAAATGATGGGTGTCCCAACCTTCTATGCCATCTCCAAATTTTTGCTTCATGGTTTGTAGATATGCTTTTTGTTAGATTCACACTCCCATCCTGAAAAATGCAAAAATGTGGATACATAAGTATTACACAATTTAGATCTTCTGCCAGTTGTCCCACGGAGATCAGTTTAGTAGACAGAGCGGGAACCATGAGAGTATTGGACAATGTTAGAGATGGAGAGACATTCACATCTCCCGCGCCTGTAACAACACATTTATCTCCACTTGCATTAAAAATGGTATCCCTTCTAGGTTTTCCCTTTCCTACTACATCTTGGTCAGAAAATGTCATATGGTCTGTGGCCCCCGAATCTATTACCCAAGTACTAGGTTTATGCTTATGAAAATCATACGACAGAATTGCCATACCTGCTGGTTAGGTTTTCACATTCGACTCACCCGATGGAAATATGTAGTAATCTTCAGAAACAGCCACAGCAGCCCTTGCTTTTCCCGATTCTTCAGAAACACCCGATGGAAATATGTAATAATCTTCAGAAAATGTCAAGTGTCTTTTGTATGTTTGGGATTTCCACAATGAGTACACCCAGTACCCATGGCAGGTTGAGTCTGGTTTCGGGTCCTATTTGGACTAACTTTAGTGCTGGAATTTTTTACCTCATGTGGTGCAGAAATTTTTGAGATCATTGCCATAGAATCCGGCACAATTTGACTCTTACCCAACATCACAGATTGCCTCACATCTTCTCGCCGTACTCGAGCATAGGCTTGCTCTACCGTCGGCAAGGGAGTCATTTGAAGCACATCCGCCCGCACCCCATCAAGTCTGTCATCAAGTCCATCGAGAAAGGTGTAGACACGATCCTCCTGCACCACCTAATTGTATTTCTTGATGTCCTCCTTGCACTTCATTGGATTTGGCCGTCGAAAATCTATCTCCCGCCATAGAGCTTGCAATGAATTATAGTATTCTTCAACTTGCCCACCCGATTGTTTCAGCCGGGATACTCTTTTCTTCAAGTCATAAACTTGTGAAGCATCACTGCCATCAAAAAATGTGATAGCAATGGCGTCTGATATCACTTTATTAGACCTATTATTTCGACTTGTTTCCATACAAAAATCTATGTTTTCATACAAAAATCTATGTTTTGAACCAACAAATGGTGCCTTTTACATTGAATATCCATAGAATGTGGTACTGCTATGTTTTGGTTCTTACTTTGCAGGAATCAGGCGAAAACGGGCAAAATCAGGGAAGTTACTGAAATCTGAGAGATCTGATGCGACCCTCATCACATCCGATGCGACCCTCATCAGAGTCGATGCGACCCTCATCAGAGTCGATGCGACCCTCATCAGAGTCGATGCGACCCTCATCAGAGTCGATGCGACCCTCATCAGAGTCGATGCGACCCTCATCAGAGTCGATGCAGGTTGCATCAGACCTGATGCAGGTCGCATCGCGAGTTTCCAGAGCAGACAGCAAAGGCCCAGAATTGAAGCACTCGTTTTAAAAAGCCTATAAATAGGCCACCCCTGCTACCAGAGAGGGAGTTCCGAAATTTAAAGATTCAAAGCCTCAAGGAGAGAGAAAAGATCAAGAGAGAAGAGAGAGATTGGAGATCGCTTGAAGAAGAAGAGAAGATTGCAAGATCCTCTCCAATCCACCTTGGATCTTTGAGCTTCATCATGATCTGCCTATTCTCTCTCTCTTTTATGCTTTCTTTTGCTATGCTTGAGTAGATCTCTAGTTCTTAGGGTTAGGATGTAGTCTCTAAACCTTGTCTTTGAGTTGAATGATGTTTTGATCTAAGTTTGAACTTGTGTGATTGTTGTTTGAGTATTCATTGTTTGCTTGATTGTGATTTCTTGATTGATTCTTGATTGTCTACTGTTAGATGTCTATAGCATCTCTTCTAGTAATTTGGCCTTGATGTATCTTGTAATTGTGATTGAGCATTTGAGGTAGATCTAAGATCAATAGTAGCCGAGAGGTGAAATTTCTATTATCGAAAGGTTGTAGATACCTCTAGTTAACCAGACAATCAATTTAGGTTAGATACCAGTAGGCGAGAGCCACAGGTTGAAGCCTCGCACAAGAAATCAACTTAGATACGAACACATGTCAGCTCTGCTCGAGGGCCATGCGACCCGCATCAGAGATGATGCGAGTCGCATCATACGGGTCGCATCAGAGATGATGCGAGTCGCATGATAGGTCCAGAGAAGGCAAAGTTTGGGATGAAACCTGAAACCCTAGGAACGCCTTTTATCATTGTTCAAATCCAAAACCTTTAATTGTTTTCATTTACTGTTAATTGAATTGACACCCGAAATTAGGAAACATAAACAAACCAAACCCAACTTTTCACACTTCTAGTACCTAGCTTGGATAAGTGGTGATTTAGAATTGAATTAAACCATCCCTGAGGATCGATACCTTAATATACTATACGGATAGGGTTGTGCACTTGCAACCCTAGACGAGAGTAGATTCAAGGTTTAAACTGGTATAACTTGCTATACCTGAGACTTTGTAGCCTACCTTTGTAAGCGAACAAGTTTTTGACGCCATTGCCGGGGACGGCTATCAATTCTTTTCTAGATTTTTGCTTATCTTAGTTAATCTAGATTTTAAATTTGTATCTTTTCTTTTTCTTTACTTCCTTATTACTAAAAACTGGCTTTCATACCCCCTCCTGTAGGTAAATTCAGGCTGACTTACCAACTAAGGAGCAGAGGACCGCTTTTTGACGACACTCCTCCAGACGACACAGTTCCTGCTCAGTCATCAACTGACGCAACCAGCATCGAAGTCGACGCGACCCTCATCACATCTGACGCGACCCTCATCAGAGCTGACGCGGGTGGCATCAGAGCTGACGCGGGTGGCATCAGAGCTGACGCGGGTGGCATCACTATTGACGCAACTTGTGTGACAGAGACAATGTCAGAGCATCCAAGCAGGGAAGATAGGGAAGCAGATGCCAGAGAAAGGGAAGTCCTGACCGACCAATCTGACGATGAAATGGATGTCTTCATGCCAAGGACCTTACGGGAGTTCAATGTACCAAGGGCTGGAGATGTGCGAGGTGCAATCCAGCTGCCACGCATTCCAGGACAACAACCCAACTTCAATCCGGGAGTTGTCAACATGGTGCAGCAGAATGTCTTCAATGGCATGGATCACGAGGATCCACATGCTCATCTCCAAACCTTCCTCGAGTGCATCACAACCATCAAGACCAATGGGGCGACAGCTGATTACACCAAACTTGCTTTATTTCCTTTTACTCTTAGGGATAAGGCTAAGAAATGGTTAGGGTCGTTACCAAGGGATTCTATTACCAATTGGAGGGAGATGTCTAAGTTGTTTCTCACTAGGTTTTTCCCCCACAAAAGAACTGCCAAGGTAAGGAACCAACTGACCAGTTTTAGGCAGAGGTCCGATGAACCCCTCAATGAGGCATGGGAAAGGTTTAGGGAATTGCAATACTCTTGTCCCCATCATGGTATTCCTGATTGGTTGTTGATTCAAACATTCTATGATGGTCTAACTGAGAGCACTCGCACTTCTGTTGATGCAGTTGCAGGTGGGGCGTTAATGTCAAGGGAACCTCTGGAGGCCATGAACCTGATTGACAACATGGCACAGAATCAACAGTGGTCTTGCCGTGACAACACCCGACCTGGAGGTGGAGGCAAGTACGAAGTTGATCAAATCACCACTCTAATCACCAAGTTGGATGCCATGCAGAGGGCAATGGACAAGTTGAGTGTGAAGGCAGTCGAACATCAGCCACAAGTCTGTGTCATGTGTGGAGATGAAAGGCACCCTTATGAGCATTGCCCACTAGTGCAAAGGGATGAGGAACTCGAGCAAGTAAACTATCTCCATAATGAATCATCCCACTTTCTGAGACCCCAATTCAACAATCCCTCCTTCACCAACTCCTTCAACAACCCTTCTAGCAACAACAACAGGAACTTCTACCAGAATGCTTCCTTCCCCAATCAGAACCATTGAGCACCTAAATCCAGTCCTTCTGAGCCATATATTGCTCCCGCTGTGAGTAATTTCATATATGAGCAAGGAAAGATGAACCAGATGATGTTTGAGCAAATGAATCAAATGGCTGCTCAGAATAAGTTGCTGATGGAGCAAATAGATGCCCAAAACAAGTTGATGATGGAGAAAATGGGTCACCAAACCGCACCAAGCCAACCACAACTTGGAAAGCTGCCCGCGCAGCCAGAACCAAATCCCAGAGGAGAAGCTAAGGCGATCACACTGAGGAGTGGGACCCAGTACGATGAACCAGCCTTCCCAACTGATCAGATTCCAACTGATGCGACCCGCACCACAACCATGCGACCCGCATCAACCTCGGAGGAACCTGTGAATCCTGGTCGCATCGAGCCAATGCGACCAGCAACACCACCTGAAGAACCTGTGGACGCGACCCGCAATGGTACCATGCGACCCGCATCAAAAGGGTCTGACAAAGAGAAAGGAAAAGGGGTTGAGAAACCTGTACCTTACAGACCACCTGTGCCCTTTCCCCGACGATTAGCTGAGAACAAGTTGAACGCACAATTCGCTAAATTCACTGAGGTGATCAAAGGCCTGCACATCACGATTCCGTTCACCGAAGCTCTGACTCAAATGCCTACTTATGCCAAGTTCTTGAAGGACATTCTATCCAACAAGCGAAGCTTGGGGGGGCATGAGAGGGTGAAACTAACGGAGCAGTGCAGCGCCATTCTGAACAGGGAGCTACCACCCAAACTGGGAGACCCTGGTAAATTCTCAATTCCTTGCAAAATTGGGAAAGCTACCATCAAGCGAGCCCTGTGTGACCTAGGGGCCAGCGTGAGTCTCATGTCACGCACCATCTTTGAGCGCATGGGAGTAGGCGAGCTCAGACCCACGCGCATGACTCTACAGCTTGCTGATTCATCTGTCAGGGTACCACTCGGCATAGTGGAGGATGTGCCAGTTCTAGTCGGAAAGTTCTATGTCCCTGCTGATTTTGTGGTGATGGAGATGGAGGAGGACAAAGAAATTCCCATCATTCTGGGACGGCCATTCTTGAAGACGACTCGAACACTCATTGATGTGGAGAACCGAACTCTGACTCTGCGGATTGGAGATGAGAAAGTGGAGTTTAATCTCAACCGAGCTATGAAGTGCCCCTCTGAAACAGAAACATGTTGCTGGCTTGGTGTGGTCGATCAATTGGCCAAAGAACAATCTCGTAGGCAATACAGACCGGATGAATCCCACGCGGGTCGCGTGCCACAGTTCGAAGGCCTGAAAAAAAGATAACGAGGATCTGATGAAGCTGACGCGAGGTCTTCACACGATCCGAGTGAACCTAACGCGGACCGTGTCAAGGTCCACACAGAGCCGCCGACTCCTGAGCTCAAGCCTTTTCCAGCTAACCTCAGGTATGAGTTCTCAGACCCAAATAACTCTTGTCCTATGATTTTCAATGCAGACCTCGACCCAGCTCGCATCCTCAGATTCTTGGAGGATTTGAAAGCTCAGCAAACTGTGATTGAGGACTTGATCAAGAAGGTGATAAGCACTCATCCAGCCACATGCAAGCTCAGGACTTTACCAGCAAACCAGCACACGGTCTGTACACCTCCGAAGTGGGCACTCCGCCCAGAACCGCTTGATCCACCTTCCATCAACCAGTGAGGCGCCCCCGCCTCACCCCTCACTCCATGTCTGGTTAGTTTCCATATTTTCTTCTATTTACTTTTTCTTGTGTGAATTCAAGCATTGAGGACAATGCTTCATTCAAGCTTGGGGGGTGAATAAAAGAAAACTGTATCTGCATTTAGGTCATGTTTATTTTTCCAAAATTTGCATTTTTAGGTGATAAATTTGTGTGATTGCTTGGGTTAAGGACTTGTTTGAACAATTTTGGTTGTGATTTGGATGACTTTGAAAAATTAGAACTAACCTCATAATTGATCAAAGAACTGATTAGGAAGGGATGTTTTGAGAACTTGAAAGGATGAAAACTTGAATTGTATCGGAAATCAATTTTTGAAACTGAACTGTGCCTTTTAAATAGGGAAATGGGGATTTTAAATAAAGAAAGATTTGGATATTCATTGGTATGAATGAATACCAATGAATGTGTGTATTCATGGTATATGTGCAAAAGCAAAAGAATAAAAAAATAAAAAGATGGAGAAAATAAGAGTACTGGCAATAAGTCCTATTGGGCGCCTTTGAGCTCGTCTCCCAAATAAAAAAATAAAAAAATAAAAAAAGGATGGAGAAAATAAGAGTACTGGCAATAAGTCCTATTGGGCGCCTTTGAGCTCGTCTCCCAAATTTAGAAAAGAAAAATAACTCTTGCATATATCAACACACGAAGTCCGCGACTTGCTAACCTAAGCTTGTTCCAAGCTTGGGGGAGAAAAAGGGAAAATCTCCACAAATGAGAGCTTGATTTTAGTAAAAGAATGATAGATTGATCAATTCGAGTATTCAGCTTTGCAAGTATTAAAACATTCTAGAACTTTAAGTTTGATTAGTCAATTTGTGGGGTGAATCAAAATTGATCAAGGAAAGTCCAAATCATACCATAAAGATTCTCGAGGTTTTTGATTTAAGCAACTCATTTAAATTTTCACATTTAGGAACTTAACTTGCATTTAGAGTCCAGCCCGGTAACAAAGAACAGATCTCTGCTTGAGGACAAGCAAAGGTCACTACTAGAATCTTAACTTTTTCCAAGGGTCAGAAAAGGGCTTGTTCCAATGGGTTATCCATGGAACAGGCCCAAAAAACACCATTTCCAAGGATTACCGTTGGAAATACTACTGTAGCAAATAGTCGCCTTGAAAATAGTCAAAAATTTAGTCATTTCCAACGGTTACCCTTGGAAATAGACTTTTTCCATGAGAAACCCTTGGAAATAGGACGCTTGGAAATAGTTTCACACTTGGCCCTGTTTGATTTATTTCCAAGAGAATCGTGTGGGGCCCACTTGATTTATTTTCAAGGGTAGCTGACTTGGGACCCACTAAATATTTCCAATGATGGTTAAGATGGGGCCCACTTGGTTATTTCCAAGGGTTAGCCTACCTGGGACCCACTAAGTTTTTCCAAGGATGATTAAGATGGGGCCCACTTGGTTATTTTCAAGGATAGCGAATGTGGGACCCACTGAGTATTTCCAAGAGCAACTAAATGGCATCATATAATCATGCCCTCATTCTACAATCCTCCCTGTACCAACCCAGTACCAACCCGTTTACATTCCCCAATTCTCATTCAATCAAATTAAAAAAATAAAAAACACATTGAAATATAGAGAAAAAAAACATAGAATTAACATTAATCAACATAGTATAATCATCATTTATCAAAATACCAAAAAATATTACAACAGAAGTGAAAAAGGAACTTCTATATATACACAAAATATGCCCTAATTTGGAACTAACAAAATAATATTCAGATCTGACTAAATTTGTAAAAATGTTTTTACAAGAACGATGCAGTCACTCTTCCTTTAATCTTGCTGTGTTGTCCTCACTGCTGTAAAAGTAAGAAAGTGAGTGAGTTTGTTTTAGAGAGTGGACTATTGTTGATTATTGGATATTTGAATATTTTAAACATTGTTTCAATACTGTACAAAAAAATACATGTATATAACACGGTCAAAACTTAAAACAATAAATGCTGGAATGGTGAAACAGTCAAGATTGACCGTCCGTCAGTAAATCAATTATACAGAAAATTCTAAAATGAATTTAGCCAAACTGCTTCATACCCAAATAAAGGACAACTTCGTGAGTGCACAGGAACAAACCTTACATTTTTCTGATTTTATACAAATTATTATGAATTTTCAAAGTTCAACACTTAAACACAAGTTCCAGCTCAAAAACAGCATGGGGTACCAAACTATTATGAAAGGAACTTAAATTTGACATAGTTCTGGGTCATTAAATGAATTGAAATTAATTGAGGGTGTAGTTCATGACTCCTTGAAACTTTAAGATACCAAGAACACTTCATTGAATCTGCAGTATGTTCTACACAAAAATGACAAGACAGCATGCTAGAAAACGTGAAAAACTGGTACCAGCTTAGGCTGGCACATAATCTGATCTGCACAAAAACACTAGTTCGACCCAGCTAGAAAATTTAGAAAAGAATGAAACTTAGCAGAGATGTAGATCATGACTTTCTTGAATTTCAGAGATCAAGAACACCCAATTCGGAGTTATGAGCTGTTCTGCACAAAATTCACAAATCAGCTTGTCAGGAAATAAAAAAAAAATAGCAAACAGTGGCTGGTTCAAAGAAGCAAAAGCTATAATAAAACAATTATATATCCAAACACATACCTTAAAATAAAGGTCAAGCCTCTTTACAACAAGCAACTTATAGAACAAAATAGCACCAAAATTTTCACTGAGTGCTATATACTTGAGTGCTAAATGCAACTCATAATTTTTTTGCATATACTTGAGTGCGAAATGCAAATATTTGAAATATTTGGTGCTGGTTGCAAACACGAGAAATTGTGCATGTACTTTGAAAATCAATTTATGAGGGAATGCCCCGACCCATCTAAAGAGGGAATGCCCCGACCCATCCCAAGCATTTTTGCCTCTTTCATCATGCATGAAAACTCTGAACCCTTATTTCTACGGGGAGATGGTGTCGGTGGCAGTGGCTTAGTGCTTTCATACCCGCTCAACCTGAAATACTCAAAAGTCCAATGATTTGTCAGTACTCTTCTAGGCCATTTCATTAAAGAACATATGTTAGCCTTATAATTTGTAAGATATGACAGCTAGTTTTTAGTTTATATATCTTTAAAAGGATTCACATTTAGCAGATACTTAATTCGAAAAAAAAAATGTATGTAGCAAATTTACCAGTTAAAGCTGCGTATTTTCTAATGCAGAATAAGGATAAACCTCTCTGTTTCAAATAATTTCCCCCCTCTGTATAACTATGTTGTGCAAAAATTGTGATACTTAGAAGCCATATAACTATGCTGTGCATAAACCTAATGAGTATGAGCCTAGTGCAGTGACTTATAGTGTCTTTATACATAGCTTGTGGAAGAAAAATAAGGTTTCATGACCTAATGAGATTAATGTGATGACCTCCAACACTTTTCATAATTTACCGATAATTCAATTTAAGGCCTAATCGTTCGATTTCAAGCAACACGGAGAAGGAGAAATAACTTAGAAAAAAGTCAATTTACCGAATAGGTTCCAACTTCAGCTCGACAAGGCTTCACGGTGCCAAGACGGTCTCGATTGGTCTCCTCCGCCTTGCTTCTGAGGCCGTTAACTGAGGACCCAATGAAACCCTAACTGGGTTTGAGTAGTTAATGGAGCAATGAGGGGACGGCATAGTGCAAAATCGCACAAGAAAGAGAGAGTGAGAGGGAAGGGAGACCGATCTAGGTTACTCTCTCGTGCTTGCTTTGTGGGCTACGGGGTAGATTTGAATTTGGGTGCGTCTTCTATTTGGGAGAAGTTGAAGAAGGCGGTTTCAAATTTCAATTTGTGTTGCTTGGATAGTACAGAGAGGAGAGATTTCGCCAAGTCCAGTAGAAATAGAAAGGAAAGATATTGTACTTACTGGGAGAATTCTTGTGCTCTAAGGTAGCATGATATTTCTGTTTAGATCAGAGTCGTCTCATCATCATTACGCACTAATATTAAAGAAGAATATGCATCGTCTGGCGTCGGATCTAAAGAGAAATACTATGTTACCTCAGAGAAATAAACTCCCTACCCACAAATTCTAAAATGAAGATATCAGAACCATTCATTATCTATCGAACGGCTCAGAGTTTGATATTTACTAATTAGCTAATGAATGTACAACAAATAATATAAAAAATATTTTAAAATTATTTACATCTTCTATGACCAAATTATGCTTATAATTTTCAATTTGATAAACTTTTGTTATTATTTGCCTCTTCAAATTTAACAAATATTTGCGGGCCGTTCATTTTCACGTGCATAATCGACGGTCGATCTGCAGTGAAATGATTCCAAATTTGTTTTGAAATGATCAAGAGAAAACATTGAACACAACCAACGTAAAAATTATGAAATTTGATTGTGTCTGAGCTTCGATCCAATGTGAAGTGTGTATGGCCCTTCGATCTTCCGATATTCCGTCGGCTTGATGGATAGGTAAATAAAAATAAAATTTCATCAAACTTTGATGTAGGAAAATAAATTCAGTGCTCTTTAATTTCAACGGTTCCGATCGACCAACAGACGACGTGTTTACGTGCGCCTTCATTAACTCATGATGCAAGAGTTTGTGAAACATAGAACATAAACTCTTGCATTGTGAGTTAATGAAGGCGCACGTAAACACGTCGTCTGTTGGTCGATCGGAACCGTTGAAATTAAAGAGCACTGAATTTATTTTCCTGCAGCAAATTTTGATGAAATTTTATTTTTATTTACCTATCCATCAAGCCGACGGAATATCGAAAGATCGAAGGGCCATACACACTTCACATTGGAAATTAGAGAGGTCCGGATGGTTCTTTAGTTCGATGACTCGTTGACCATTCGATTCAAATTAAGATGCATGCGCTCTACTTCAATATCCGTGAGTGAATGATCAATTTTCATGCGCACATATCTTAATACAGATCGGACAGTGCAGCAGCTTATTGGACTTAAAAGCTCCGTTCTCTTTTTCCCTACCTTAGCGTCGGCATAAGTTGTGAACTTGTGATAGCTGTTTTCTACTTTTAGCAGCTTGTGCTTGCCCAAATTCTAGCGGGAGTCTTCCCGCTAATTTATTGCCAAAATCCCCTCTTTCGTTGAAGTACCAAAAAAATCTATGTGTTGTCCGCTTCAATTTAAACCCTCTTCTCCTCAATATTTCCTCCTCTCAAATACTCTATAAGCGGGAAGAAAGCCGATCGTCGGAAACGCCAAAGCAAACCCAATCGTCGAAGGGCAAACCATACCCATTGGAGAAATTCTCAAGCAAACCGAGAACCTTCTAAGACACTGGTACATAGAATGGTCTAATATGTGCGGTAGAACCCTAAACCGTAATTAAGCATTATAGCATTAGAAATTAGAAATTGGTCTAATTCGGTTGCTTTATGCCATTCAACTCTTAATGAGCACCGATCTGCTCTTTTTGAGATTGGCTCATTAATTAACTCGTTTAATTGGGGATAAGCTGATGCCAGTCAATTCAATTCAAATGCATATTGTACAACACGTGTATAACCAATGTTAAACCAGTGAACACCATATGTTTGTTGAAATTCCCAACTGAAGCTCATATATATTTCAGGATTTTTGGTTGTACTTTGTCCCTGATGTCTTCATGTCCATTCTTTGAACAGGTCTGTCACGCAACACTAATGATCAATTCCTTAAGGAAGCATTCAACAACTTTGGAAATGTTACCGAAGTTAGTGAAACATTCATGAAAGTAATTCAATTCTAGATCGATTAGTGTTCGACGAAATGCCCTGTGAAGTGTGTCAATATCAAGGCCGTATCATGCACCTGTACAAGTGTTCGACGAAATGCCCGAACCAAAATACTAGAATTTCACAGCCCAATTATAGAATTTCTGATATATTACCTTTATGTAAATCATTTGTATAGCATGGTTAGTGTAGTCAAGCATGATACCATCTAAATAAGGATACAAGGTGTTTGTTATGTAAGAGCGCCTATGTTATGAAATTGTCATGCATGTTATGTAAGAGCACCTAGGTAAGCATGTTATGTAATTGTCATGCATATAAGGTGTTTGTTGAAATGCCCTGCACAAATTAGGTTATGAACCAACAGATTTGAGGGTTAATTGTAACACGAGGCTAAACAACAACAAAATTATTAGCAATCTAAAGATTATAATTGGTCTCCCTCAATTTTTTTTTCTTTTAAATTATAAAGTGGAAAATTATAATTGGTCTCCCTCAAATTTCAAGTTAAAGATTCATTTGCTTTGTGACATTGGAAAAGATAGGAGAAGGAAATCAATGGGATGGCCTTGAAGGCATCAAGTTTTCCAGGTTCATATTTTATATGATTTTGTAAAATATACCAAGTTTTACCATTTAGTTTTTTGCAAATGCTCCACTACATTTCTTTTGTTTCCTACTAGCACCAAAATGTCCATGGTTGCATTAATTGAAGCAAACCTCTATAAAGTATTATAGAACATGGCATCTGAATCTCCTCCATACTAGTCAGTCTGTTCCAATGTTAGCCCGTAACCTGTTTGTTGAAATGTTAAATAAATTGGAAGCACCTGATAGTTGTTTACATACTCAAAATTAGCAAGTGTGTGCTATTGATTGCTCAAGGTCCATTTTCAACTTAATTTGTATATTCTTCATCACAAATATTTGTAGTATACTTATAAAGACTTGTACACTTAATCTTACAATTACAGAAATATTATTTCTAATTTTTGTGTTAGTCTTCATATATGCAAGGGTAATTTAGGCAGTTAGGGCATATTTGTCAATTCCTCTGTAACAATTATCTTTTTTCGTTTTTGACATCTTTTATGTCAAATAAAATTCAAATGACAATTCATCATTGAACTCAATATTTAAATGTCTTTGAAGGATAATAGATCTGAAAATTCAGCATACTTATAATAAAAAAAATAAAAAAAATAAAAATTTGTTCAAAACTTTTCATAATTATCTTTTGAGAATTGTCTTGCATAAATCTGATCATAACTAAACTAAATGTACATAATTGTGGTTCAATTTTCTATTTTTTAGTTAGCAACACATAGAGTTTAAAACTAATTAATTCTCTCTTATATTTGTTTTGACAGTTTCGCTCCTCTTATATTTATTTTTTTAGATTATTCATTTCATTTGATTAATTATTGCTTCTCTGATCCTCAAATATCAGATCTTGGAAAGGTTCTTCTCCATCCATATTGACTTTGGAAAGGTGCTTCTTGACATGATTACAAGTCATCTAGTTTAGGATATAAATTTGGTATTTTATAGCTGCTATTTATTTCATTTGCAAGTCTCATTAATGAAAACAAGCATTGGTGTAAAATGTTAGGTTGATAAGCAGCATATCCGAGCAATTTCTGTAGTTCACATGTGTTATATAAATAATTTTGTTGATTTGTTTATTTAGGATGTGTTATACTTGCTGTTGTGATTTGTTTTGATTTGTTTATTTAGACAATTCAAAGGGAGATATAAAATATATAGATATGTTTCTGTCTCCTGGATCTAAATATTTCCAACGGCTATCCTTTGGAAATAATATAAACTGAATCAATAAAACATTTTCATGCGTATTTTCTCAAGTATTTCCAAGAGCTAACTCTTGGAAATAGTACGACCAACTATAAAATAATATAAACTGAATCAATAAACATTTTCATGGGCATTTTATCAAGTATTTCCATGAGCCTTCGCAATAAAATAATATAAACAGACTATGAAAAACATTTCCAAGGGCATTTTCTCAAGTATTTCCATGAGCCGTCTATATAATATAATATTTGGTCTATTTTGGTGGGTGGCGGATCATGCCAAACTTTTTCCAAGAATGTAAATGATACATTTCCATTGACAAACAAGAAGCATTTCCAAGCGCTACATTTTCCAAGGGTTTACCTTTGGAAATTGTATGCTGTGTCAGATCTCTGACAGAAAAGCCCATTTTATTTCCATGAAGCCTTCATACTCTTGGAAATAGCTATTCAGACCCTTGCAAAAAGTGAGGATTCTAGTAGTGGGTTAAGCTTGGGGGAATTTGATATCACTTTATTAGACCTATTATTTCGACTTGTTTCCATACAAAAATATATGTTTTGAACCAACAAATGGTGCCTTTTACATTGAATATCCATAGAATGTGGTACTGCTATGTTTTGGTTCTTACTTTGCAGGAATCAGGCGAAAACGGGCAAAATCAGGGAAGTTACTGAAATCTGAGACATCTGATGCGACCCTCATCACATCCGATGCGACCCTCATCAGAGTCGATGCGACCCTCATCAGAGTCGATGCGACCCTCATCAGAGTCGATGCGACCCTCATCAGAGTCGATGCGACCCTCATCAGAGTCGATGCGACCCTCATCAGAGTCGATGCAGGTTGCATCAGACCTGATGCAGGTTGCATCGCGAGTTTCCAGAGCAGACAGCAAAGGCCCAGAATTGAAGCACTCGTTTTAAAAAGCCTATAAATAGGCCACCCCTGCTACCAGAGAGGGAGTTCCGAAATTTAAAGATTCAAAGCCTCAAGGAGAGAGAAAAGATCAAGAGAGAAGAGAGAGATTGGAGATCGCTTGGAGAAGAAGAGAAGATTGCAAGATCCTCTCCAATCCACCTTGGATCTTTGAGCTTCATCATGATCTGCCTATTCTCTCTCTCTTTTATGCTTTCTTTTGCTATGCTTGAGTAGATCTCTAGTTCTTAGGGTTAGGATGTAGTCTCTAAACCTTGTCTTTGAGTTGAATGATGTTTTGATCTAAGTTTGAACTTGTGTGATTGTTGTTTGAGTATTCATTGTTTGCTTGATTGTGATTTCTTGATTGATTCTTGATTGTCTACTGTTAGATGTCTATAGCATCTCTTCTAGTAATTTGGCCTTGATGTATCTTGTAATTGTGATTGAGCATTTGAGGTAGATCTAAGATCAATAGTAGCCGAGAGGTGAAATTTCTATTATCGAAAGGTTGTAGATACCTCTAGTTAACCAGACAATCAATTTAGGTTAGATACCAGTAGGCGAGAGCCACAGGTTGAAGCCTCGCACAGGAAATCAACTTAGATACGAACACATGTCAGCTCTGCTCGAGGGCCATGCGACCCGCATCAGAGATGATGCGAGTCGCATCATACGGGTCGCATCAGAGATGATGCGAGTCGCATGATAGGTCCAGAGAAGGCAAAGTTTGGGATGAAACCCGAAACCCTAGGAACGCCTTTTATCATTGTTCAAATCCAAAACCTTTAATTGCTTTCATTTACTGTTAATTGAATTGACACCCGAAATTAGGAAACATAAACAAACCAAACCCAACTTTTCACACTTCTAGTACCTAGCTTGGATAAGTGGTGATTTAGAATTGAATTAAACCGTCCCTGAGGATCGATACCTTAATATACTATACGGATAGGGTTGTGCACTTGCAACCCTAGACGAGAGTAGATTCAAGGTTTAAACTGGTATAACTTGCTATACCTGAGACTTTGTAGCCTACCTTTGTAAGCGAACAGCGTCCCACACTTCTTTTGCTGTTGGAAAACGAATAAAATTTCCAATTAGATTTGGTGCTAGAGAATTGATAATCCAACCTTTCACAATTGAATCATCGATCTTCCACTTGTGGTGTGTCGGATTGCCTTCAGGTGGTTGTGATCAATCGCCGTTCAAGTGCCCCAACTTGTCTTTGCTGAGTACAAACATCTCTACTACTTGTGACCATAACCCGAAATTAGTTCCATCGAGTTTGATCGCAATCGGTGCAGCAGCCCCTTCAAATTGTGGAGTTGGTACTGCAGCCACTTGATTCTTGGCTGTGAGGAGTTGCGCCAGTTTCTCAAGAAGTGCATCGGTCCCACTTTGATCTCCTGATCCTGTCACGCTTTTGTCAGCTTCAGACATGACAGTACTCTGTTTGATCTGTTGGTATAATCACTGCTCTGATACCATGTAAAAATATCGTAAATACACAAGACTCCCCAAACCTCCCTCCCTTTCTTTATTGATTATCTTAATTTTTCTGATACATTGTTCTCTTCAAGAACAGCCATATAATACACGGGAATTATTTGTAAAAACAGAAACAAAGTTAATTGAAATTATTTCCTAATTTGTCTCATCTGCAAAATAGAAAGAAATAACAGAGAAATATAATAAAATAAAATCTTCAACAAAATAAAATATTTCCTAATCTTGTGATTCATGGCCAGCTATTGTTTCCCAATTCTGCACACGACAACATTTTACATATTTTAACTAAAACATTCAATATAATTATATGCAGTAGTAAGGCTATTACCAACTTCTTAACCATCATTGTACAGATAAATCTATCAATCTATCAATCTATCGAGGTCTATGGAAAGATTGTCCAGCAAACATTTGTGGACATGGTCATGTATGAATTGCATGTTCTTAATCAATCAATTACTCCTCCCCTTGCTCTCTCTCCTCGTTCATCTCCTTTTTGATTTTTATTTCTATCCAATATAAGAAATTGAATTGGGAATCCGATTAATTTAGCTTTAGTTTTCCATGCCGGTTTGTTTTTTCAACATCACTAAAAATTATCACTGTTGTATGGGGCAGCTGGTCCTTTCACAAGAGGACATGGATTCGGTTCTGCACGAGAAAGAATTGAGGTGTAGTGTGCGTGCCTATGGGTTTTTCTAAAAAAAAAAAAAAAAAATCACTAAAAATTAAGAAACAAAAAAAAAAAGAACGATTTTAATTTCGATTCAGTTTCTTTAAAAATTTGTTTGTCTCGCGCAGTTGATTTTGTTTAATTTAGTTAATTTAATTAAGTTTCTTATGTTAAATTTTAGGTAAATAGCGTTTTATTTAGGTAAATAACTTTTACTTTTAGAAATTTCTAAAGGAAACGTACCCAATAGGTAAATAGCGTTTTCTATATTATTTCAATAGATAAAAATAAATTGCTTCGTTGACGGAGCAAAGCAAGAAAACTTCCTCTCTCTCTCTCTGCTTCGTTCATTTCTAACAAAAAGAATCTTTCATCTCCTCCAGTGTTATCAGAACCGGACCGGACCGGCCGGTTGGACCGGAATAAACCGGAACCGGAAGTTTTTATACGGGTTGGTTCAATAAATAGATCGGATGTGTATCAAAACCGGTCAAAACCGGGTTAATTGACCGGTTTTAACAAAAAAACTCAGTGAACCATGCAGTAAAAAACCGGTTCGGGTTAAAATGATTTTCTTTCTCCGCTTATCTCATCTTCTTCAAATCTCTCGTCTCTTCTCTCACGAGATGGGGTTCTTTGAAGCATTTCTCTAAACTGTTCGACGAAATTCTCCTGAGAAGAAAATTGCCATGCTTTTGGCCAACTCATGTGAAATCTCTAGCGAAGTACACAATTTTTCTTTCGGTTTGTTATTTCTCTCCAGCTAACGACTTTTCTAGATCTTGTAAAACCCTTTCTGACATGTTCATAAAATATACTGATTCGATTTATAGAATAAATATGGTGCTTTCACTTATTCAGTTATTCTAGATAGTTTTCGGGCTTGTGAGGCATTGGAAGACATGGATCGAAGATTCAAAATGGTTCATTTTCTGGACTTTAGTACTTACATGGATTGTTTATGTAGATGTAAAAGTAGAATGAGACTTTATATTTTCTACATACTATGGTTACGAAAGGAACAAACTCCGATTTGCTCAATTGCACAATAATAATCAATGGTTTGGGTGGCATTATAAGATTTACTGATGCATGCCATATGTACGATGAAATGCTGCAGAGACGATTTATACCAGACTTATATAAATTCAGTTATATATTATATTAACCAATATTTATGTGTGAATTTTCATAAAAATATATTAAATAATCATTTTTATATGTAGTCTTGACGTCTAATAAATAAAATAATTATTTAAAAAATCAGCGGTTAAACCGATTGAACCAGCGGTTCGACCAGTAAACCGTTGACTCGAAACTTTTCCGGATCGATGTCCGGTCCGGTTCTAATAACATTGCTTATTAGAATAGTCAAATTTCAAAAATCTTAGGAATAATTTATTCTAATAAGACAAAAATATTGAATTCTTATTCTAGTTATTCTAATTCAATCAAACACCAAATAAGTTATTCTGAATAGCTTACTTCTAAGAATAACCTATTCTCAACCCAACCTAACATAACCTCTAATTTTCAAGCATTCATATCACTTAAGGTAACAAAATATTCCTGTTTAGATCCTTACCGTCTGATCCGAATCAACACAAATTCTGAATTGGCTCGATTCTGATGATGATCCGGATCTAAAGAGAAATATTACGTTACCTCAGAGGATACGAAAGAATTATTCAAAGCCTGATCTGATCTGCATTGTTTGGGTTGTCGTTTCTTTTGGGTGCCCATTTTTACAGCACAAATTCCTTGATACACAACACAATAAAATTTTAGGGACGAAAATACCCCTGCTCTTATTTACACAGCACAGCTTTGCGCAAAAACTATTACGAAAATTTGATTTACTTTTGTTACTATTACGAAATTGTAAGTTTTACATACTTGTCAGATAATTGAATTTTTCTGATAATCTCTGATTTAAATATAGTTGGGAAGAAACGGGTCACGGATCACACAAAAGACGGGTGCCCATTTTTACAGCACCAAGTCCTTGGTATACAACACAATAAAATTTTAGGAACGAAAATGCTCCTATTCTTATTTCCATAGCACAGCCTTGCGTCCCTGTCTGTCTTTTGTGCCTTTTAACCCTCTTGATCCGTGACCCGTTTCTTCCCAACTATATTTAAATCAAAGATTATAAAAAAAATTCAGTTATCTAACAAGTATGCAAAACTTACAATTTCATAATAATAACAAAAGTAAATCAAATTTTCGTAATAGTTTTTGCGAAGGACTGTGCTGTGTTAATAAGAGCAGGGGTATTTTCGTTCCTAAAATTTTATTGTGCTGTATATCAAGAAATTGATGCTGTAAAAATGGGCACCCTTTCTTTTGGTCTCTTTTCAACTGCTCCTATTCAGATAATGGATTCGAGTCTATAAAATCTGACCCGGCATAGAGCATTGAGCAAGTCCAATTTACTTTTTTTTTATTGGGCTCCATCTTCAATTTCGGCCCAATTATATGTATCTATATAAGATTAGTCTTTTGTTTTTTCTCTCTCTTCAGTTTTATGAAATATTAATCCCGGTCGACCAACTTGTTTTTATCGTATTCTAAATATTCTAACTCTTCCAGTTTTATAAAAAAGTTAAGTTTATTATGTTTTAGAGCACAAAGACAGGATAATTTTAGAAAAAAAATATGCTACTTAATATTCTGTTTATTTGCATGCTATGAGTAGTAAATTTTTTTAAATAATTAATTTGTGATCACTTCAGTTTGTCCCCATAACAGAATGTAATTCGGTTATCTAACTGGTTCATTGATGAGGATAAATAATGTTGTTTTTATTTATTTATGATGCAAATACAAATGTACTTAATACAGTTATGTAAACGTCACAAGTAAAAAAAAAAGAAATTTAATTTTATAAATCAGTCAATTAGAAGAATGAATATTAATATATATATATATATATATATATATATATATATATATATATATGCTGCAAATTTTTTTTGTCGTAATAAAGGATAAAATGTGAATTTTATATGAAATGTGTTGAGTTCACCTCCGCTCCACAGTAAGTGGAAAGGAGGAAAGCGTATACAATAATTTTAATATATTTTATAAAATTGTGTTTAGGAAAACAAAATACAATATTTTTTTTAAAATATTAATATTACTTTTTAAAATATAATATAAGAAAAAAGTTGAAAAAACTTTGTTCATTAATTTTACTTCATTTTATATATATACACTTAATGCACTTTTTCCATTTGGTGCATTAAAATATCTTAAAAATACTTAAATAAGCACTACTCGTCAAATGCACACAAATTTTTTATAGAAAAAAATTAATGGATAAATTTTCACTTTCTACACTATTTTATATATTTAAATAGATGTGGTGTACTGGTGTACATGTAAATATGATCAAAGTTATCTTTAGCAGAAAGTTAATTAATTACTATTTAATTATAATTATAACAAAATAACTGAATAATTGTGTGTGTGTTTTCAATTTTCAGGGAGTGTAACTCTTGAATTATGTGTGGTAAGTTATGTACTTAGAGAAATAATGATACATGCTTGACAGAGAAAATATTATTGCTAGTACTCTATAGAGGTAGTAGAGTAATAATAAAGCCTTCTGAAATTAGTATATACTAAGATATATTATCACTCAAAATATATAAATTCAATAATTTTCAGCCTTTATATACATCAACTTTAATCTTTTAATGTGCTCTGATTTTGATAATATTTTCTATGCAAATATATTGAATTATATCTACCGTTAGTCCGTTATCATTTTTAAGAAAGAGTGCATTGACAATTTTAAATTTTTATTTAAAAAAAAATTAAATAAAAATAATAACAATTTTTTAATAACTAATTTTTTGCATACTCCTAATAAAATCCTGGCTACGCCACTGGCGGAAAGCCAATGACTATGATATCCAGCTGGTATACGAAAGTCAGCTGATGGAAGAGATAGATTATATTGTAGGATCCCATGGAGTGATCAAAATGTCACGATTAATACACCAAGGAAGGAACTCATTAACAACTTGCACCCGGTTGAGAACGACATGAAGTCTAATGAGATAAGAACCAAGTTTCCAAGGCATGAATGGGTACAGTAAAATAGAACCACCGTAAGTATGTGCCAGCTGCGCCTGTACTGAGACAATACAACCATTCATTCGAAAGTTTGGGGGCCACATAATTATTGTATGTGCTAGATCAGCATTTACTGCATTGAAGGAAGGGACCTCAATGGAGAAGTAGATAGAGGTTCTCTCAATTGGTAAATTAACTGCCCTGTAAGGATATGGTTGTTCCATGTTCGTCTCTAGTAATAAAGTAGGAGTTATTAAAGGGAGAAGAGCCTTTAAGGCAGACAGTAAAAGTAAAAATTGAAATGAGAAGGGCGGTTTTTTTTTTTTTTTTTTTGCGGAGAGGATGAGAAGGGCGGTTGAGTGAGTAGAGATGTAGTGTACAAAAATTGGCGTGGTGAATTTAAAAAGTTATTTATTGAAACTAGGGAGCAGGGATTTTGATTGTGTGAGGAGGTGGAATGAGGAGGTTGAACGAAAAGGGGTCTACATTAAATTTTCTCTGGACTTAGATGACTTTGAATACAACTGTTCTTTTTAAATGGTCAATTTCATTTTTATTTTCCTCTTATTATCTCTAAATTTTCATCTAAAATGTGTAGTACAAAGGTATTTCGGACCATTATGGCAGAAAAATAAAAAATATAACCAGAAGTAAGGAGAACTGCAACGCATATTTACCCGATCTGTATCTTATTCAGAAAGACAGACAAAGATACGAACTTTTTTTATTAGCTTATCGAATACAAATAAAGATAAACTTTTTTTTATTATCATAATATGTAAGAGTACAGATAAAAATCACTTCTTACCCGTTATCCTATAAGATTTTTTTTTAAATAAATAATATCTTCATTTTTACATTAAGCATGTAGATGTTCTGGCCTGCCAACGGCTGTGATTAAAAAATAAAATTTTGGATTGAATATCATCCCTCTAATCAAATAGTCTTCATTTTTTTTATTGAATGCATCTTCTTGATATTTTTTTAGTGTAGAAGTTTAAATTTATTTAAACACGTACTCGCTACACTTACTACACACGGTTTGGTTAGAATTAAAATTGATATCCGCTAAGAAAATACAACATACAACAAGGATTGATGTCCTATTTTTTTAATCTCCTTCAATACGTGTAATCCCACCTAATAAATAAGGAATGGAATATATATATCCACAATCAAACTTTCTAAGGACAGAATATGGAAAAATACTCATGGGTTTCAAAATATTGCTTCTTTTATTAAAAAATACTATAATATTCCTTTGTGTATCAAATTGGATGTTCAAAATCAAATGTCATTATAGGATTATTTGAGGATTTTTGAGTATTTAAAAAGTGGACGAATGGTCATAATGCATTTACAATTATAAATTTGATGATCTAGAATTTTAAAAAAAAAATACTCATGGGTTTCAAAATATTGTTTCTTTTATTGGGAAGTATAAAATAAAAAAATATTCTCTCAAAATAATCTATTGAACCTTCAGAAAAAATAGCAGCCTAGCCTTTCGTCTCTTTGGGTGTCCGTTAGCGTTTCTAGAAAAAGAGCTGTGGCAGGTAAGGAATTTAACTCCATTAATTACATCAATGAATTTTGGCAACTTTTGCAGGGTTGGTAGAATTAACACCAGTAGCTAGGTTTGGTTCCTGGTCGGGATCCATTCTGAAGAACGTCGAAAGGAAACAAACATACAAACTCTATCACAACAGTATATTTTTTGTTCTCTTATAATGTCCCGTTACAATGTAAGAGTACAATACATATATAAATATAAATTTGTATGAAGATTATACATGATAAGATAAAGTTTTGTAATTTATTAAATTTTCATAATACAAATTAGTTGTATTCATTATTAATTTTTTTTTTCTTGATTTGAAAAATATTTTATCGAAAGCACAAATTGAGATGTCAATGGTATTTTTTTATTTGTTTACCCGATAGAAGTTGGGCATCGAGTTTTCTAAAACTATGGAGTAGGGAGGGGAAGAGAAGTCGCTTGTTCCACTTACGTTACACTCGCTGAGCTAAAGTACATTCTTGCTTCTGAGCCAAATCTAGCCCCGCACTATATTTGAAAAGACAGGTATGGATATATTTTTTTTCATTAGTTTATCTGGTACGGGTAAAGATAAATGTTTTTTTCATAATCATACATGATGCATGGGTACAGATATGAAAATGCTTCCACCCAATCCGCCGTATTGTAGCATGTCGGCTCAACAGTAAGAGGAGTGTTCAAATGCCTCTAGTTTTTGTGCCTCCATTATGCCTATATTTTTACAACTTTAATAATTAAAAAAAACTTAAACGTCAAAATAAAACCGTTTGATTTAGTCTATGTTGTTTTCTCTATATAAATGTAGAAAAATATCGCTTTCGATTTTATTTTTATGTGAATCTATAAGTTCAAAAATCAAAGTCTAAAAATTATCCACATCAGTGTATGTTTACAAACTCTTGCTAACAAACAAAATAAATATTAAATGTCATAATCTTTTACATGTACATAGATAAAATAATTAAAAATAATATAGATGATATCTAAAATTTTATTTTAACATGTGAAATTTTGAATTATTATATTTTTTAAAATAAAGATACAATAGAGACAAAATAAAAATAAAGGCATTTGAACCCTTCAATATTACTTCCTATACAATCTCAGCAAGGATGATCGGTCGAATTTTTAGCAATAATAGGGACCTAACTGCTTGTCTTTCAAAAATATCCTAGTCAAGGTCAAATTCAATCCATGGGAAATGACTTTATTATATGATCTTCTCCAAAATTTAGAAATATCTATAACTTAATATCTCACTTGGTTCCATCTTTAATGGCCCCTTCAGTATTGGCTTGTCTTTTTTTCATCTTCTTCCTTCCAGCCTGCTTCTCCAACTCATGTACCCCTACACTTCCTTGTGATCCTTCTATTCAAATTAAGCCTCCTTTCATCTTCCAATCGGACATTACAATGGGTCTTAATTGTGAGGGTTATTTAACGATTTTATGTGACAATGATAAACCATTTCTCGTATTGGTTCCTAATCCATTACCATTGGAAAGCATCTCATATGAAAACAACACCATTACTGTTCAAGATCCTTATCTTAGTAGTTGTTTGAAAAAATCTGGCTGTCATAATCTTTATTTTAATTTTTCTAGTCCTATTAAATTGTACCTCGGGATGTATGATTTATTGAATAGTAGCTTTTCTTCTGTGAGATGTCACCCTCCTGATCATATACAATTATCACTACCATTTGGAAAAGATTACAGCCTTAGCTACTCATCGTCTCTTGGTCAATATCATAAGCCTATGCTGAATTGTTTGAGGCCTGAGTATAATTCCCTTGAACCATCTTTTGAGTCCATTTTATCATTTGAAAAGGGCAGCTCACAGCTTACTCTGATAGCAGTTAGTTATTCAAGTGATCTTGTAGCACGGCCCGGTTGCTTTGCAAACTGGATAGAGGTTCTCGATCGTGAGGATGGTAAAGGTTAGTATATTTTATCAATTTATCGTGTTATTTTTCTTTAACCTCTTTGTAAATTATGGACCGTTTTCTTTTGGTAGTTTTTCTTTAATATATTTGTAATTTGTCAAACTCGACAGAGAAATCCAACCTTTCTGTATTCTTCTCTGTATTTCCTTCTTCCTTCTCCTTTGGAAGATTTTATTCTTTAAGCTGCCATCATCAATGCAGTCATCAATGTATATTTGTAATTTATCAAAGGATTTGTTATACTTGGTTTTCTCCATGCATCTCTTGTCAGCTTCCACAACACAACTGCATGTCCTTGGAACTATCATCCCTGCATATTATGTAGGCTTTCTTATTGGTAGAGGTGAGAAAATAGTTCGTAACTCGTGACTTACTCATAACTCACTTGCTAAAAACTCGCTATTAACTCACTTGTTAACTTGGTGAACTGAGAATGAGCAAACCCCAACTCACTCATTACTAACTCCAGTTACATAAAGTCATGCCACATCCAATTCCAACCAGATCCAAACCCAAGTCAAAAAATGTAAAGGACCCAGCACTAGCAGATGAGCAACCCAAGTTAAATAATGTACTATTTGGTTGTTTGACGGGTACTATTTGGCTGTTATATTCAAAGATTTAGTGTTTTTGGTTTTGGTTAAATTTGTTTTCTGTTATATATTATTTAGGCCTTTCGGCTTTAAGATTTTTTTTTTTTTAAAGGTTAGTAGCTTTAAAAGCTTTAAGAAATTCAAATTCCTCAAAATTCAAACATCAATTGGTCTTAAGTCTTAACAAGTTACAAGTCAACTCGAGTTGGTAACGAATTGAGTTGTCAACTCGATATTGTCTTCTCAATTTGAGTTAACTCTCTCACTCAAACTCGGTTCATTACTGAGCGGAATCAAATCTCCCTAACAAAAAAATCGAAAAAGTTGTTGACAGTTCGATCTTTATTAAAATTTCTTTCCTAAGTACTCTAAACCCTATCTCAACTAGCTTGTTTCTTTTAGTCAACTGTGAAATCAATTTTATAAGAAAAGATTTCAACTAGAACATTATTTTTTATTTTAATTTTTCAATGTTGTTGGAAAAGTCAATGTGGTCCAGGTTTCCAGAAATCTTTGGCAATGTTGACAATGTTGACAATGTTGACAATGACTTTGCTTTTTAAATGGTTGAATTCACTATTAGATATATATTTAAAATTCTTAAAGGCTCTTTATATTCAGTTGGATGAATTCACTATTAGATTGTTTCAGAAAAGATAAAAGACTTTTACTAGGCTATAGAATTATAGGGCACAACTATAAAGGCTAGTGGTTCACAGCAGAAAGACCATATTAAAAGTACTCTAAAATTTTTATATTCCATTGCTAATCACTCTCACTGACATCTCTATTTTATTTTATGAAATACAGGAAAAAAGATAAAACAAGCAACAAGGGTAACAATTTTGATAGGTGAGGATATTTTTTCTTCATCATATTGATCTCAATACAGCAAATCTGAGAGTAATTTTACTCTTCAATTTTTCACACTTAAAAGTGCTCATTATTCTCTATTTTCACCTCTATATTTTGGAAGATATTATTTTGCTTGCATCCTCTCTATCCATCCCATTTCATTACATGTTTTCTGACCATTCTTTCAGATCATCCAGACAAGGTGGCAAAAACTTTGAAACAAACTTTATTTTGTAATTATGCAATATTTGGTTAAATTTACTTCTATGGCACTATGCTTCATATTAATGGCTGAGATGTGTATACATACTGATTACTTGTATTTGGTTTTAACGTCGCAGTAGGATCTATGGCATTCCTTGGAATATGCCTTATTTTGTATTTAAAGCTTCGAAGTAGCAAAAATTCTGCCGAATGCATTTCATGGAGCAAAGAAAGACCTGAAGGAAATATTGAAATGTTCCTAGAAAAAAATGGATCGTTTGCGCCAAAAAGATACAAATATACTGAGGTAAAGAAAATTACGAGTTTATTTCAGCATAGAATAGGTAAAGGAGGCTTTGGCACTGTATACAGAGGAATACTGCAGGATGGCCGTTTGGTTGCTGTCAAAATTTTGCACAACTTTTCATGTGGCAGAGAAGAGCTTTTGAATGAGGTCCTGAGCATTGGCAGAACTTCTCATGTCAATGTTGTTAGTCTACTAGGATTTTGCATTGAAGGCTCAAAGCATGCTCTAATTTATGAATACATGCCAAATGGATCACTCGACAATTATATATACTCTGAAAATCCAAAAGCAGTTCTTGGTTGGGCAAAGCTTTATGAAATAGCAATCGGTATTGCAAGAGGTTTAGAGTATTTACACCGAGGTTGTAATACACGTATTGTACATTTTGATATAAAACCCCACAACATTCTGTTAGATGAAGATTTCAATCCAAAAATTGCAGATTTTGGTTTGGCAAAATTGTGTCCACCAAAAGAGAGCATTATTTCAATGGCTGGGATGAGGGGAACCATCGGGTACATTGCACCCGAAGTCTTCTCCAGGAGTTTTGGTGTTGTTTCAACGAAATCTGATGTATACAGTTATGGAGCTATGGTGCTGGAGATGGTAGGAGGAAGAAGGAATGCAAAACCAAGTGCTGAAAACTCAAGCCAAGAGTACTTTCCACATTGGCTTTATGATTGTCTTGTTGAAGGCAGTCCAATACAACTACAAGCATGTGATGTATTATCAATGGAAATTGAAGAAATTGCAAAGAAGATTGGCATGGTTGGTTTGTGGTGCACACAAACGATACCGGCTAATCGGCCCTCGATGAACAGAGTTGTGGAAATGCTAGAGAGAAGTTCAGACCAGTTGGAAATGCCACCAAAACCTTATTTCTGTTCTCCGTCTCATTCCACAATATTATCAGATACTTCTCATACTCTTAAGTCTGTATTAAATTCAGAGTCTGATTCTGACTGTTTAATTGGGGTTAACGCACTATGAGTATATGGGTATTCAGTTTGACGGGTAGCTTGCATATATTATCAATTTCTACTGTTATTTTTCTTTAACCTCTTTGTAAATTATGGACAGTTTATCTCTTTTTTATCTAGATTTTCTTTAATCGCTTTGTAATTTGTCAAACTCAACAGAGAAATTATGATTCTCAATTAACGGAATCAAATCTCCAATTATTTGAATACCATAAGATTTGAAAATAGTCAATTGAATGATGCACACAGAGTACTATTAATTGTACTACCACCCTGATATTTTTTAACTGAAATATATATGCAAAGATAAAGTTCAGTGGTAGTGTCATATTTCACCAATATTTATCTGGACTTCTAGTCGACAGTTTGGAGACAGGTTAAACAAAAATTTAAAAATCATCGAAAAAGTTGTTAAAAGTTCTTTTCAACGGTATTTTTTTAAACTTCTTTCCGAGGTACTATAAACCCTTGTCTCTATTTCATTAGCTTGTTTCTTTCAGTCAACTGTGAAATCAATTTTATAGGAAAAGCTTTCAAACTTAAAGTAATGTGACAGCACAATTATTTCTTTATTTTTTCGATGTTGCTGGAAAAATCAATGTCGTGATGCTTTCCCCTCTTATTAAATATTGACGATGACTTTGCTTTTTAAATGGTTGAATTCACTATTAGATATTTAAAATTCTCAAAGGCTCTTTATATTCAGTTGGTCATCTATTAGATTATTTCAGAAAAGATAAAAGAGTATATGTAAATACTTAGCTTTCACTTGGCTATATAATTATAGAGCATATATAACTATAAAGGCTAGTGGCTCACAACAGAAACACCATATTAAATTCTTCTTTAATTTGTTTATTTTGAAGCTCATAATATGTTTCCAATTCATAATACTTGCGTTTATTTTCTCTTCTGGTTTGCAAAACATCTGACACTGATGTACTCTGGAATTTTCAGATTCCAGTACTAATCATTCTCACTGACCTCTCTATTTTATTTTATGCAATACAGGAAAGAAAATACAAGCATCAAGGGTAACAATTTTGATGGGTGAAGATAGTTTTTCTTCATCATGATTGATCTCAATATAGCAAATCTGAGAGTAATTTTACTCTTCAATTTCTCATAATTAAAAGTGCTCATTATTCTCTATTTTCACCTCTTTATTTTGTAAGATATTATTTAGCTTGCATCCTCTCTATTCATCCCATTTCATTACATGTTTTTTTCTGACCATTCTTTTAGATCACCAGACAAGGTGCCAAAAACTCTGAAAGAAACTTCATTTAATAATTATGCAATATTAGGTTAAATTGACTTTAATTGTATCCATACTGATTACTATTTGGCTTTAATGTCACAGTAGGATCTATAACATTCCTTGGAGCATGCCTTATTTTGTATTGCTTCGAAGTAGCAAAAATGCTGCCGAATGCATTTCAGTGAGCAAAGACAGGCTTCAAGGAAATATTGAAATGCTCTTAGAAAAGTATGGATTGTTTGCGCCAAAAAGATACAAATATGCTGAGGTAAAGAAAATTACAGGCTCGTTTCAGCATAGACTAGGTAAAGGAGGCTTTGGTACTGTATACAGAGGAATATTGCAGGATGGCCGTTTGGTAGCTGTCAAAATTTTGCACAGCTTTTCATATGGTAGAGAAGAGATTTTGAATGAGGTCTTGAGCATTGGCAGAACTTCTCATGTCAATGCTGTTAGTCTACTAGACTTTTGCATTGAAGGCTCTAAGCATGCTCTAATTTATTAATATATTCCAAATGGATCACTCAACAATTATATATACTCTGAAAATCCAAAAGTAATTCTTGATTGGGCAAAGCTTTATGAAATAGCAATCGGTATTGCAAGAGGTTTAGAGTATTTACACCGAGGTTGTAATGCACGTATTATGCATTTTGATATAAAACCTCATAACATTCTCTTAGATGAAGATTTCAACTAAAAAATTACAGATTTTGGTTTGGCTGAGATGAGGGGAACCATCGGGTACATTGCACCCAAAGTCTTCTCCATGAGTTTTGGTGTTGTTTCAACGAAATCTGGTGTATACAGTTATGGAGCCATGGTGCTAGAGATGGTAGGAGGAAGAAGGAATGCAAAACCAAGTGCTCAAAACCCAAGCCAAGTGTACTTTCCACATTGGCTTTATGATTGCCTTGTTGAAGGCAGTCCAATACAACTACAAGCTTGTGATGTATTATCAATGAAAATTGAAGAAGTTGCAAAGAAGATGGGCATGATTGGTTTATGGTGCACACAAACGATGCTGGTTAATCGGCCCTCAATGAACAGAGTTGTGGAAATGCTGGAAAAAAGTTGAGACAAATTGGAAATGCCACCAAAACCTTACTTGTGTTCACCCCCTCATTCCACAATATTATCATATAGTTCTCATCCTTCCAAGTTTGGATTAAATTCAAAGTCTGATTCTGATTGTTTAATTGGGGCTAACACACTATGAGTTTATGGGTATTCAGTTTGACGGGTATTCTTCAATGTTATTTGAGTAAAAAAGTTGAAATTTGCGTTTATATTTGGAATGTTTACCTTTGACGCTATATCTAAGTTTGGTAATTTTATATTTGACATTTTTTTAAAAGCACTGATGGAAAAGAATGAAGGTTTATGTGAATTTATGCATATTTAGATGCTGCCAATAATGTATCTGCTTGAAAGTATCGTGTAGTTTAAATGAAAAAATAAAAACAAAGAACTGGCATTAAGAAACCTTCCTCTTATAATTAAGCCTTTGTGCCTCGCTGGTATTACGAAACGTTGTAATATATATCACCTTCTTCAACATTTCCCACTAGAAAAGGAGATGGACCCAAGGAAGGTCATGCGGTTCACGGAAACGCATGCGATTTGGTCACAAACCGCACGGCAACCGTCAGGTTTCAAAATTTTTCTGACAATTACGACTTCAACGATTACTCGACCTCCACGCTCCACTATTCTTCAGGGACCAATCAGAGGCCTAGAAGTTACGTCATACTACACAAATGAAGCCTAAATAAATTAGATCTACAGTTAATTTCTATGTATCATTCAATTTAGAAAAATTAGGGTTAGTCTAAGGTCAATTTGGGGCATAAATCTCCAAGGAGAAGAGACGGTTCATTGGAGGTCAAGAGAAACTCTCTAGTAATTGTATTCCTTCCATATCTCTATATATCTTTTATTGAGTTGTACGTATTATGTTTCTTTTATACATTTTTATTGTTGATTTGCCTATGAGAGGCTAAACAACCTATCTCTAGAGTTATGGCTTGTAAATCTGAAATCTTATGAGTTTAATTAATTGAAAGTTCTTTTTCTATATTATTCTTTGTAGTTGATTTGATTTTCTTATGTATTTTACCTTGTATTACTATCTAATATATATGGTGCGTTGAACCTTGTCCACGTTGGTGATGACCACACCATGTGCTTAGCCATGTAGGGTTGAGTCCACATCGTCTGCATTAACTCAAAACATCATCTTTTGAGTTAATACATATCAGTTGTCCGATTGTAAGAAGAATCCATCCGGCCTCGGCCTAAAACATAGGGGTTCTTTAATTAATATTAATGCGGATCTAATTAGCACGAATCTTAAAGTTGATCAGACAATCCATATATATGCATTAACTCAAAAGATTCATTTTTGAGTTAATGCAGAGGATACAAATTCATTAGGGTTAGGGTACATGAATCTAGACCTAGAGACGAACGTCATATTCTCTATTGCCTTACTAACGGGGACACCTTAATTATTACAACTACGGGAGGTAATAATTGTGAATTTAAAGACCTTCTAGTCTTGGTAATTGGGTTGGCAAGCTACTCTTCTATATGGTTTTGTTATATTATATATCTTGTTTAATCCACTCAAAAGCAGAAATTTGTGAATCGACCAACTTATCATTTATGATATATACCATGTCATACCCCATTCCGATACCAGATAACCCAGGGGAGGGAGTCAGGGAGATCGAAGAAGCTTTTACACTTTTATTTTTCTTTTTTATAACGCTCATCAAATAAACATTTGGGCCCTTGAACAAGAAGAATTAGTATGTTTGTTACTTTGTACGGGTCCTTTCAAGTATCACCTATGAAGTCAAATTTTTTTCATTCAGCTACGTACCTCCGCAAAAATATATATAACGACTCTCGGCGATCTCTTTAGGCGGGTTCTTCCATATTTCCATCTATTCATTATAATAAGGAATTACAGCTTTTATTTGCCTCTGATTGCTTTCAAATTTAGAAGCTAAATTGACAGCAAATGAAAACAGAGAGAAGTGGAGTGGGATATTTGATAGAAGAAATAAGGTTAAAAGTAAATAAAGGGGAATATTTGTCATTTTAATGTTGTAAATAACTAAATGAAAAGTTAAATAAATAAAAGGGGATAAAAGAAAAAAAAATCAAGCAACATCTCATGAAGAGATACCAAGTGACAAGCCTAGTTCAGATTTTTCACCTCCAAAAAAGAAAAGATAAGAACCAAGATATAATTAACAAACAAGAAAAAGCAGAAAAAAGCAAGCAACAAATTTAACTTCAAAAAATAAACTATTTGATGTTAAACAGTACTTGAAGAATTTCTGACAAAAATTATCCTTGCGGATTATGCCCCAATAACAGGAGGCTGCAAGAAAACAATTCATGCATAAAAAAAAATTTTAAAAAAAAACCAAAAACTCTGTATCCATGTTCATAGCCGACCACGATTAATTTTATTCAAACACAAACGATAAAAAAAAAATTTACCTAAAAATAAATTGATCATCATCATCTGAGGGTAAAAGAGTAATTAGCCTCCGCCGGATCCGTACTTCTTGCCGAAGACGATGACCTGAAGCTTGTCGTAACCGGCAAGCACTCCAGCACCGGCAACGGCACGGAGAATGTTGGCACCAGCACCCTTGAAGAGTGACTTGGCACCCTCGTTCTTCAAGATTTGATTGAAGGCATCTAGCGAACTCTTGTACTTAACGGCCTCGCCAGATGTCATCATCATGCGACGACGAACAGTGTCGATCGGGTATGATGCAAGACCCGCTCCGATAGTGATTCCCCAACCCAGAAGGAAACTCGCCATAAAGTTGTCCTGTTAAACCAAAGAAAACATGGCACATTTCAGAATCTGGAGTCCATGAAAAGTGCTCCCTGTTTATATGATAATTTATTTACT
Organism: Carex rostrata; assembly: GCA_964058875.1. Lineage (NCBI taxonomy): Eukaryota > Viridiplantae > Streptophyta > Magnoliopsida > Poales > Cyperaceae > Carex > Carex rostrata. The sequence continues at coordinate 10,009 of CAXKVT010000293.1, read as the reverse complement.
TCTAACTATTTGTTGAATAAGTTCAGAGGTCTGATGCCCATCAGACCTACTTTGGTTCGATGGGCTCAATCACCATCTGATCTGCATTAAGATGTGTGCACTCCGCTTTAAAGTCTGTGTCTACTTCAATTTTCATGAGCACAGATCATAATGCGGATCGGACGGTGCTGGAGCTCATTGGATCAGAAGTAGGTCCAATGCCCATCGGACCTACTCCGTTCTCTTGTTGAATGCGTGTAGATTATTCGCAGAAATATTTCCTTTTAATTTTTTAAAGATAAAATTGAAACACTTTATCAGCTGATTTCAAACAGTACAGTACACAGAATGGTGTAGTGACCTTCACAAGCAAACATAGAGAGCTGTCTTTATATTATAAGGTCTATAAAAGACGGTATGTGCAAGTACAACATAGTAATTTTAAAACCTTTTAATTTAAAAATAAGAGGTAGGCGACAGAACTAACCGCAAGGTTGCCGGTGAGCAGAACAGGCTTGAGGGAGTCGTACATGCCAAAGTACAAACCACGGTACACAATGATACCGACACAGGAGATGTTGAACCCACGGTAGAGACCGGCAATACCATCAGATTTAAGGGTCTTTTTGTACACATCAACCATACCATTGAATTGGCGCTCACCACCCTTCTTGGCTGCCTTAGCATCATTGGCAAGACGGGTACGGGCGTAATCAAGAGAGTACACGAAGAAGAGGGAGCAAGCACCGGCAGCACCACCGGAGGCTAAGTTTCCGGCAAACCACTTCCAGTACCCGTCCTTGTCTTTCTTGAAGTTGAACATTCTCTTGAAGTGATCCTTGAAGGCAAAGTTCAATGCCTGGCAATAGAAAAAAAATAAAAATAAAAATTTGGTCAAAAAGGAAAGCACAATAGTTTAAGAGCTGACCACTATATTACAAACAGGACATCTATATACAATTTTAGGAAAGGATTGAAGGATTGATCTACTGTAATAACGAGATTTGCTAAGATAAATAGCCCAATAAATGAGGTTAAGATGATAAAATAAGGTGGATGATTCATGTAAATCAGATATTGAATTCATCAAATACAGTACCACTTGTCAAAACCAATATTATTGGATTGAAGTGGGATAAAACCCACCGAATTTCTATTGAAATATACCTATAGATTCAGGTCTGGTAACAGAACCATCATTTACAATCCCTATTACATCAAAATACCAGAATTACATCGAGCTTAAACTAAACCAACTACAAACAGCTATCCAAAAAGCAAGATACCAGTTACAGTAACACAAAAAGCAAATAAGCCCTTAGAAACTTATCAAATTTCTGTTTTGTACATTATTATACCATTTTGATACCTGTTTTGATCTACTGTTTAATGTCTATATTCATCTATTCACCTAGTGTTTCTTCTTTCTTTAAACAACAATGATACATCAGGACTTGTGATCTTATTCAGTGAAGTAACATTACCTGAGTGGGGAAGTAACGGATGACATTAGCAGTGTTACCCCTCCATAGAGCAACAACACCTTCATCTGCCATGGTACGTTTGAAGCAGTCACCAATGCCCTTGTAAGGTTCTGACAACCTACCGGCCTTGATCATCTCATCCTGATTCTGGATCAAGAGTTTCACACGCTCAATTGGTGCAGCAGCGGTCTTAGACACAGCAGCTGAGACACCTCCCATCATAAAATCAATGAGAAATCCATATGGTCCCTTCTCTGACGGAGCGGCAGCAAAAATTGGGGAAACGGTTGGGAGAGATGTAACAGCACCAAGTCCAACAAGACCACTGCTGTAGGGTTTAAGGAATGGGTTTTGAGTGGAAGGGGTGTGGTTGAAACGGGCAGGGAATGAATGGGTTGGGGCAATGCGGGTGAAAAGACCTGATTGACCTCCATGGATCTTTTGAATGACAGATGGGGCGCGGAGTTCCTCCGCCATGTTTACTTTATAATTTGATCTGAAGGAGAAAACAATACACATTTGTTAGAACATATCAAGAGTTTCAGTATCATTATAAGAGAATTAATGTTAAAATTAGCAATCAAGAAAGGGGCAATACAGGTTACATTTAGAAATCAAGAGAAAGTGAGATATAACTCATTTCACATATAACATTGGAATTAAAGAAATTTTACACAGGTTACTAAACTCAATACTCAATGCTGGAAGAGATAGTATGTAGCTCTGACTTGGAATTGATTAATTTAATAAGGTAAAACATCAAAGGTAATAACAATATAATTCATCAGACTATGACATAATTTCAATTTTAGATTTATTAGAACTTAAAAGTTTAAATTTAGAGATACCAGTAACATCTCAGCTAGCACGTAAAGTACAACTTCTAAGTCAGGCTATTTCCTTAAAATAGCCTTAAAATAGCTAAAGGTTGAACTCTACCTAAAACTAAAAGTCAAATCACCTTGACATTTAAAGGATCTACACAAATTTTACGCAATTCAGTCTTAATATCAGATAAAAAAACCTGACCTGACAGATCTAAAATTAATGATTAGTGAAAACGCAAACTATCTCGGATCTAAAGCTAACAAATATCTCAGATCCAACAGATCTACAGATCTAGTAAAGCATACACTGAATTTGTTGTGAAAACCTACCGATCGAAGGAGGATTTAGTAAGATCTGGATCAGTCTATCACGAATTCGTGGAATAAAAATCATTATTAAAGTATAAAAAAAGATTAAAATGGCGAGAATTAGAGAAGAAATGTGGAGAGAAGTACCAAAAGGAGAGGCCGCCAATCTGTGCTTTCGTCTGAAGAGGAGGCGAATGAGAAAAATTGGGTAGGAGTTTTTATAAGTGGACAGGAGAGGACCTACGATCCTCTGCTTCACACTCTTTGTCTCTCTCTGTGTAGCGAGTTATGTACATTCCCCTACTATTAGCCTTCTGGCTTTCTAGCTAAGTCCAAATATTCATTAGATCCACCTTATTTGATTTTCAACCGAACCAAAATTTTTTGAATTATATAGTTCGGTTTAAATGGTTCGGTTTGGCTGTATTTTAGAATTATTTGATCTTTTAATATTTGCATCGGTTTAAATTTTTATTTTGGATCAACCAAACACACTGAAATTTACTTAATATTTAATTAAATTACTTCGGCTTTTTATATTTGATTCAATTTAATCTTCTTTATTTTGGTTTGACTATTATATATAAGTATTAAGTTTTAATGTTTTTTAATTTAATCTCACTTATTTTAGTTTCAATAAACAAACAAAAATTTACTTCGCTTTTTTCAGTTGATAAGTTTAATTCGGTTTATTCAATTAGATTTCTGAGAACCGAATAAAATTTTAAATTGACTATTTTAATTCAATTTTGCAATTGTCTCTACTCTGAATTTCATTCACTCGGCACAAATTTTGTTACATAGCAAACTCCTAAATTTGTGATTTGATCCACTATGAACAATGTTTCCTTCTTTACATGTAACAAGGCTATCCATAAAGAAATAACACTCGAGTGGGGCCCAATAATCAGGAAAATTATACAGTGCATTCGGCCAGGCCAACCATGGTTCGGAAGAGGAAACCCTACTTGTCCGCTCCACACCATTGCCAAACAAAATGACCAATCTACCCTTGCCGCGTCCACTAATTAATATGCTCTTTCTACCCTTTTTCTTTTTTTAAAGAAAATTAGTAGCAAAATTTTCTTTTTTTTGAGAAAGCTGAGAATTATTGATTACTCTCTTTTATCATCGTAATAAATACGATTTTAAACAATTTAACAAGATTTAAAGTTTAATGTAGACATATGACGTTGATATAATTTGAGAATAATTTATTTCTCAATCTTGTAAATGTAATAAATATATATTTCTGATAAGCATGTGGAATGTAAGGGTAGGGAAGTAATATTTCTTTAGCTGTCACTTTTTCTTTTCTTTTCTTTTGAGATCCCACTTTCACATATTTTCTATTAATTAGCACCTTATTAATATTATTTTTTTTCTCGATTTCAGCTATTCATTATTCCAAATGTATAATCCAAACAGTATTTTTATTAATTCAAATATCATCATTTTCACACTATTTTGAAAATCACTATTTTTCTTTATTCTCATTTACTAATCGTAAATTTCACTGTTCTAACTATTCTAGCTCCATCCAAACATATCACAATGCAATAGGTGATATATGTATCTAAATTTACCAAGAAAATTAGTTATGTCATTACTAGTTCTGTTGATTGGAAATGACAAAGCACGTCACATCACATTATGCCACGCAAATCGATTTGATCATTTCACGTCACGCAATTAATTTTTTCAACATTATTTTTCCTGTATTTTTGAACTTCTTTTTATTTATTTTTTCAATAAACTAACTTAGAATATGAAAAATGAAGAAGATAAATATGATTAATTATATTACATTTAATCATGTCATGTGTGATCATCACACGTAACATATATATTCGGGTATAACAATTATTTTTCATTTATTTAATTACATCAACTCACATTCGAGTATAAATATGTGATTTGTGATTTTAATATGCATTATGCAGTCTTAACACGTGAAATGTTAAAGTTTAAATAAAATGAAAAACTAAATCAATTGATTTAGCTTACTTTAAAAAAAAGTTAAAGCATATGTTTTTTAATTATATACCCCAACCCAAATCGTTTTTCCTCAGCATTACATCTCACAATAGCAGACACTTATCTAAGATTAAGCAAGAATAATCCAAGTTGAAAATTCAAGGGCAGGCGCTGTTGGCACTTCCTATTAGTATAACCAGCGATTTCTTTTTCTACAAGGCGATTACAATAACAATCTCAAATCTCCATTAGTTGACTAAATAATATGTTTAATACAAAAATTGTAAATGAAAATATAAAATGGTGCATATTAATGTAAACATTTGCTATCCGCCTCTAACATCATATATAAGAAAATTGTAACATCTATTTTTAAAAATAAATAATACTCATTTTCTTTTCTCGTGATAATCAATTGCAATTGTATAACAATTTAAGTTTATATAATAGTATATAAAGGTTTCCAAATAATGATAAATGCATGAATGCCTCATGAAAAATTTGATTTTGTTCAGCACAATTGTGTTTCCATACATTCAATTGGATCCAATTAAAACAATTCCAACAAATATCGTGAAATGCCATATTTAGATATTATAATAATTCACAATAAAAATTATAGCTGTATAATTACATATAATAATATTAAATGATTATTCCAAGAATGATAGAATGTTCCCAAAAATCTATCACTGAAACATGTATACAAAGAGGAGGGATCCAATTACACCCTTTTTTTAGTGACACCGAATTAAACTCTTCATTTTCAAAGTTTTCAAATTTCAAACAGTCGATCTAAACCGTTCAACATGATGGATATATCAAAATGTGTTTGCATATCAAATTTTATATATTTTTTTTACTATTTATTAAGTATTTTACAAAATCATTGTTTCCAGACCATTGAATTTTTATACTTAACTTAATAAATAGTAAAAAATTCAAAACAATATAAAATTTGATCTGCTAATATATTTTAACATATCAATCATGTTGAATGGTTTGAATTAACTGTTAGACTTTGAAAATATAAAATGCAATCCAATGTCACTAAAAAGGATGTAATTGAATCCCTCCTCGTACACAAATCAATATATTTCTCCCAACGAAATGCAATGAAAATTGTTGAAGCTACTAAAGATTTCATGTTTTTCGATCTCACTGGTTCAATGTTTGGAACCGTTTGATTTAATGGGCCAGCAGCTGCAGAATATTGGGCCTTCACAAAATGATAAAACATTTTTGCTGAACATTATTACATTTAATGAACGGGCCAACACTAATAAAAACAAAGCCCAATTACACTACAAAGAAATTGAGCAATTTGAGATTGAACCATAGCTATGGAGGAGTATTTGGAGAAGGTGGTGGTAATTAAACAAATGATAAGCAAGGAAGACTTCAAGATTTGGTCATGGTTTTTAGGATTTTTGATGTCATTTTCAGTTTAACCATGAATTACAAATTGGAGATAAAGATTATATATATCATGGAATGCAAGATATATATTTAAACGAAAGGGATAAGAGGCTTGCAGTCCGACAAAATTGATTATCATGCATACCGAAGATTACAGACCCATTAGCCTAGTGCACGACTTTCAGAAGATTAATTGTTTCTAAGGTGTTGGCAAATCGAATACAAATTAAATATATATACGATTATGGAACTAATTAGTCTTAGAAAATCAAACCGGATTTGTGAAAGGTAGACAAATTAATGATTGAGGGTTTTGTTTATGCTCAAGAGGTGCTTCATCATTCATTCAAAATTTAGATATCGATCGCTGACTCTATTCAAAGCAGACATTCATAAGACGTTTGCTATGGTAAGTTGAAGATGGATACAGTCACTAGTTTTGCAAAGGTGTTGACAAGTATTGTTAATGGACTTTTGAGGAGGAGGATAAATTTAAAGAGAGAGGTTAAGCAAAGAGATCCCCTCTCGGCATTGATCTTAATTCTTAATGGCGATATATTTTCTTTCAACATGGTTTCATCTATTGGCTAGAGAAAATCAAATCCTTGCATTTTCAATCAAATTTCTAATTGAAATGTCAAGATTTCATATGCACATTTAAATTGTCAAACCTAAGAGAGCTTATGCTAGCTCTCTTCACATCTTGAATTTAATGGGTGAATCTAAAAATAAAATAAAATTAAGGACTGAAAAATAAAATATAATTAACTAAAATTACTCTTAAAAAATTCATATCATATTTCTTCTCCCATTGTTAAAATCTCTTTCGGCAACCTCTAACGTTTTATTCAGTCCTGTACTCCTGTGTAGCAAAAATTGCTTCTATATTTCTCTTGGCCTTGAGATTATTTTATGATTGTCACATTAATTATTAAACATCATATATTAAACATAAAACTGTTGGAAAATATCATACAACGTACCCACAAAAGCAACAGAAACGAATATTAATAAAACTGAACATTGAGATTAATTGCAACCTGGAACTTGAGACTTGACTAGAGCCATAAAAATAAAAGAAATTCTCAATCCATTTGCAGCTTCATAATATCCTAGATAAACCCCCAAGATATAGTCTTATATTATGAAATTCAAGCTGATCATCTCTCTTAAAAAAACAAATAGGCCCAATATATAAAACAAGAAAGAAAAAGAATGATAAATTATGATATATCACTGGTAGCACCTTCACACAGAATCAATAAAGACAATGAACGGTCTACACATACTAACACAACATACAACATGTTAGTGTCAGCCGTCTCCAAGTCTCCATCTGTGAGGGGAACTATTTATATAATTTTAGTTCATAATTAAATACAAAAGTCATATCTATAAGTTTTCTTAACTAATACAAGTTTATTTTTTTCTTTTGCAAACTGTCACGCCCGTTTTTTTTATCAAATTTTAATTTAATATTCTCAATTACAGGTTCAACAATTAATAGATTAATGTCTGCTATTCTAACGGAGCTTGCAAAGAGAAGTTGGAAGGAGGCATAGGTTACGTAATTAAGAACGAGATAAGCTAATGTGTTATAAGTCAGCTAAAGTTGTGGCGTGTAGTCCCTTGCAATCTGAGTGTTTAGCTTTTAGAGAAGCAATCGATCAATCGATCATACTATCTTTCACTTTATATACTGATAATAAGTTCCAAGTTTAGGCAACAAATAAGCTAGCATCTTTATTATAAATGTCAAGCTATACATGGTAGCTAACCTAATTTATGTATTAGAATATGTAATACAAAAATATTTATTACAAAAATATGTAAATCAAAATTTAAATTGGTGCATATTACTAAACAATATATTTAATTGAAAATTTTGATTTACTCTAAAATCTTATAATAAGAAAATTGGATGTTAAAATAAATAATAAATTTTGCTATTCTACTCATTCCTTTCCTTGTAATAATTATCTGCAATTGTATAAGAGACAAATTTATAAAGTAGTATAGAAGTAAAGGTTTTAAAAAAAATAATAATAAATGCATGAATGCCTCATGAAAAAAAACCATTTTCTTCACACAATTGTGTTTCCAATGCACACTATAGGATGAAAAAAATCCAACACATATCGTGAAATGCCATATTTAATCTTATAATAATTCACAATTGATAGCCTAATTAAACAATCATATATATGTTAAATTGTCTACATACTAGTTTAATTCATATTTTATTATAAGTAGAATTAGTTTTTAGGTTTCACCTGAAAAAAAAAACAAAAAAAAAGTTAAATCATAAATTTGATATTTAAATTGATCTTTTTATTAAATATAACGTAAGCTAAAATAATATATAGAAACTTCCATAGATCATCACATAATAAAATTATTAATTTTGTATATTGAAGTAGGATTACCCCACATATCGAATAATTTATAGTTGTATGATTAGATGCAATAATAATTAATAATTGCTCCAATTATTGAAAATAGTTGATGACTTTAGCTCACATACTTTCATTACCACTTCACCAATTTTGCATACTTGAAGCCCAAAACAATTCACTGAAAATATATATATTGATCTCCATTTTCCTTGAAATCAGAACGATACAAAAACAAAACTAATATGTCTAAAACAATTTCTTCCTCTAGTTAAATTGGATGATTCAATTAGATTTTTAAAAAGCGAATTAAATTTTGGTTTGACTATTTTAATTCTGTTTTGATGAACCAACTCATGTTTGAACTCCCTTATCAATTGTAATATGATTATCCTGAACACAATTTCAGCACTCATTAATTATGTTATATATTTTATTCATCTTAATTTTTTAACTTCTATATTTTTTGTAAAAAAAAAAAACATAATTTGGTGGATTTAGGGTCGAAAACATAACTGAATCATGCTATAAATTGAGAATTTTCATTTTGCCCCTTAATTTTTTTTTATTTTTACAAGAATTAATATTATTCTGTCTCAATGATAAAATAAAAGTACAAGATATTATTTATGCAATCTCTAAATTATATTTTGGTTGCCATTCGTATTTTAACCTTTATTTCATAATTGTCGATTGGTACATAAGATGATGATGATAATGTCGCTGACAATAATAATAATAATAATAATAATAATAGTAATAGTAATAGTAATAGTAATAGTAATAGTAATAGTAATAGTATCAAATTTATATAATAATTCTAAATTACAATAATTTGCAATTGTCTCTACTTTGAATTTCATTCACTCAATCGGCACAAATTTTGCTACATAGCAAACTCCTAAATTTGTGATTTGATCCACTGTGAACAATGTTTCCTTCTTTACATGTAACAAGGCTATCCATAAAGAAATAACACTCGAGTGGGGCCTAATAATCAGGGAAATTATACATGAAGAAAAACCCTACTTGTCTGCCCTTGCCACGTCGCCTAATTAATTAATATGCCCTTCGTCCCTTTTTTTTGAAATAAAAATAGTAGCAAAATTAAATGTATTGTTGACCAATCAAAATTATAAATATGGTGAAAATTATTGATTCTATTTATTATCATCGTAATAGATACAATTTTAAATAATTCAACAAGATTTGAAGTTTATTGTACCCATGACGTTGATATAATTTGAGAATAATTTATTTCTCAGTCTTCTAAATATAAATAAATAATAAATATTTCTTAAAAGCGGGTGGAATGTGGGGTAGGAAAGTAATCTCTCCTTGGAATTGGATGCATCATGAGTCGCAGGATTGCGAAAAAAAAGTTCCATAAATTTTGTATCCAATGGTTCAAATGAAATCTATGTCATTTTCTTTATATCGTCATATACATGCTACAATGCAATATGTGATATATCCCTGAATTTGTGAAGAAAATTAGTCACATTATTATCGGTTCAGTCACGTTATGTGATCTCACTTGTTCATGTATCACGTGGAGTGTTTTCTTTGATTGAAAATGACAAATTAAGAAAATCACGTCATGTTATGTCACACAAACTAA